>DWHQ01000247.1:0-15690 GCA_018247955.1 Eurytides marcellus marcellus | reverse complement strand
CTGAACATATGCCAGCCCATACATGTACACTGCCCCCACCGTGCTGGACTCTTTCTGAGAAGCAGGCTTGTACATATTGCTCACTAAGTCGCCTGTAGACACGTCGCCGAAGAAGCTGTTGCTGGACTTCAACTGCATTTAGTTGACGATTTCTCAAGACCGTGGATACAATAAATCGATCTTCTCGGATACTAGTGCACTTGGGCCTGCCAATACAAGGTCTCCTCAGATGGTTTCCAGTCTTTTCGTACCTTTGCTTCACCTTCTGGACCGTTCGTGTCGTTATACCCACTGTTCTTGCAGTACGACGCATACTGATACCTAGTTCAATATATGTAATGATCCTAGCACATTCTTCGGGTGAAAGAGGCATGATAAATAAAGTTTATGAGCTGTTGTCTCACTTCGTTTTTAAAACAAGACTGATCGACCAAGAAAAATTTTGTGTATTTATTTGTGAAACAAATAAATGAATAGCAAAATTCTAAATTAAAAAGGGTTTTTTTGTTTTTAACTTTTTTTTTCAGTTATCTCTCAAAAAAAGGTACCGACTATGAAGTTTGTATATAGTAAATGAAACTGTTTTTCGAACCCATTTTATTTCGATAGTGTATCTTGTGTACTTAAAAAGTTATTGCAATTTTTAAAGTGTGATACTTATTTTTGCAGGCCAGTGTAATATCAGTAGATTCTATAAAATGCTAAAGATACAAAGCTTCTAAGTTAAGAAAGTGTTATGGATAGTAAAACAATTTATTATTGATAACCAGATGTTGCGCACACGTATTTCTATTTATATGCCCGTTCTATTCTATGTATAAAAGTGTACTGGTAATGGAGGTCAAGGATCAAGAGCTTTAACCTTTGGTATCTCACGTTTCACTCATGAAGACCGGCGCCAAAGCACGGGCGCCACATGGCCCGTTTCCGCTCACAAAGGACACCATTGATGCCATATCCGACATCGATCTACTATTCTTAGTGCGTAGTTTTGATATTTAAAAGATATCATAACGAGATAAGATCAAGGCTGATCTGAATTAGGCAGCTTCGATATTGCTACATCAAATGGCTTAAATGAAAAAAAAAAACAATACGAAGTTTTTTTAGCGGAGGAGCTGTCGGAATCTCATTGATGGGATTTGAATACATTGTTACCAGCGGCCCGTTTAATCCCACATGACCTTTTCCGCGTAGGAGATCGACTGTCGACATTTCTGTTCGAGTTGTTCGACGATGATTTATTAAACAATCACCACTTCGCCTTGTTTGCTATGCGTTAATATAATTCGTGAGTGAAACAATTCGATCGTACTCTTTAGTGTTGGGACATTGGTCTGTGGTTGATTCTTCGTTTTACAATTTAATTAAAACAAGACATTAAATGTCAAACCATCGACGGTGTTACATGCGATAACAAACATTTAATATGGTTAAAGGACATAATCATTAGTGTTAAACAATTCTATTTTATAGGTTGCGTTCGTGATGACATTGCTTATTTACTAGTGTATATGTATGTTGCGTATGTTCGGTCGAATATTTAGAGATTATCGATATTTTTATGTAAACATCTATGGCTAATTAGGAGTTTCTCTTAATAATCCTATGAATAATTCCTGTTCAGTAGTGGCTTGTATTTCTGAAATTATGGTTGTGGTGCCACGTTAGTCTTATTTACTACGGTAGACGGTGACAGTGGAATCAATTACTAGTTCGATCGAACCATAGTGTAGGGCTGGCACTTTATATCTACTTGTAATTAAAAAAATATATGCCGCTATTTTAAAATAACTTAAGTTTTACCTTGTTCATGTGATATTTAAGGAAAAAAACTGCAAGTTGTGGTTTTGAGAAGATAACAATTTTGTATGCTAAATTTGCATGCAATGAAAAAATTAAATTATAATGTATTTATTTGATAGCATTAAGTTATTTTTATGGGATTTAGTTTACAATTTGACAAAATGATAACAGTAAAAAAAAACCTTTAGCATTTCATGCTTCATATCAAAGTCTATTGAACGACTATACAGTTGATCCAAGGCTATTGTTGACTGAATTACAATAACGTGATACACGTATTACTCGATGGTCGGTAATAAATCGACTATTTCAATAGATTATTTGTTTCTGATTGTACATCAATGCTATGTCTAGTTATCTATGATGATTGCGGCGACGGAAAAATACCAATGTTAAATTGCAAATTTTATAGCCGCGGCATTTTCGTGATTGCATCAATAAAATTGTTTATTGTCATAGAGATAATTAATTTGTGTAATAAATAGAAACGTTTTCTATAGTTGCTATTTTAATAAAATAAACGACTTACATCGGTTTGAATTCTGAAAATAAATGTGAATGATGTTTCTGATGTAACTAACTTGTGTTAAAACTTACTATTACTTAGCTAAAATATTCAAGGATATAAAGTGATAAGAACGCTGACTATATTTTGTGATTTAATGATTGATGACGTGATGATTTTTAACATAATATGGTAAGGAATTCAGTTTTATATTTAATTCATTATATATAGAAGTAAAGAACGATTAAAATTCTTAATTTACTCAAATTTTCAAACATAAACTGTCAGTTTCTCGATGTTAATCTAGTTTATAACGGTGGTGTTAGCGCTGCATAATCTGTAGTTAAATCAGAGTCGCTTTTAATACTTATTATACTTATTCAGCATTACATTGTTTACGAACGTTGTAGTTTCACGAACATTTGGTCGTTGGTGAAAACAGCTCACTGTCAAACGAGACTTTATGGATAATTCAAGATATTGAAGCCGTGTTTATATTAGTGATAGTTTGCGCTTAATGTTATAATGTCGAAAGGTTTCCCGATTCTGCGGTTGGATTCAAAAAATCATTTCTGATTTTAAGTTGCAAATTTACGTGCTGTGTATCTTTATGCTATATTAGATTCTTACTAGACTTGGAACCATATTATTCTGTCAATTATTTTAATATAGTGTTCCAAGCATTTTACTGTATACTCAAAAGGTGTAAATAAACATCAAATATATTTAAAAAACAGACACTAATAAGTGATAAGATGAAGACGAAGACAGTGTAACTTGAACGTGGAGTTCAAAACTCTACTTCATTTACGTAACGCTCATCACTCAGAGATACAAGATAGTATATAATTATTTATTATTCCTTTTCCAAGCAGGGCCCAGTAATGCTTGCATATGATGGCATTGAGGTAAATAAATCGCATTGAAAGAGCTTTTCTTATGTGAGCTTCTGAGGGAAAGTCCTTTCAAGTAAAGTCGATAAGGCTATATAAGTCCGTGGTCTAGAGGTGTAGGCCCGCGTTTTACAAATTTACAAATCGGAAGTTGTGGCTTCGAATCCTGCGGAGAACAGTGACTGACGGGCTGATAACAATAGTCGCTGTGCTAAGAAAGCTGGCATTACCGATCGCTCTCATGAAATAGCCAAACTTAAATTAACTTATTGCAAATTTGAAGTTATATATGCATAAAAAGAAAATTTATTGCGTTATGTTTTCACACAACATAAATTTATTCGACAAGAGAATTTGGCTTGGATATTATTACAAACAATCAGTTATAGAACATGTGGAAACGCTTGGTGGCTTTCGATTTGCACAAGGATCCGTCGCATTATTTATTCAGTTAAAAGTGCAAATATAATTTCATGAGCGCTTGCACAAAACGCGACGGAGTGAGCGCGAAGAGGTGTCTGTTTATTATATTCGTTTACACCTTGTTATCTCAATAGCATAAGTTAATTAGTTATTTATCGAACGCACACTATAGGTAATACAACAGGAAGTAATTTACGCGGGCTAAAAACAGTGGTCATTCTTAAGAAAAATAACACGTTATTGTTTGATGTTTTTTCTTAAAAGTGCATGTGATAACGAGTGTATTAACGCTTTGTTATATGCTTTATTTATAGGATATTTAACAGATAATGAAAAATGCCGCTAAAAATGAATTTATTGACTCTAATGCGGTTTTGGAGAGCGTTGGAGGTTGGTTCGAGACGTGTAAGCGTAAAATGCAAATCGCTTGCATTTCACCTCGGGACAATGCGGCCGAAGTGTTGCGCGCCTTGTAAACAGCTCGGACGTTTTGTCGTTCTGCTTTTTTGGGGCGCTGCCGTAAACGGAGGCGCATAGGCCGCCGCTGAAATACCACCGGCGGCACAATGCCTCGTTCGGCCCCCGTACATGGTGCACGCGAGCGCGCCTTCCCAGCGCCGTGAGGTATTTCCAAATCGCGTAACAACACCGTTTCGGTCCGCGGTGAAATTCGCTGCCCTCGCCCGCAGCCTGTGCTAACACGACGGCTAACTTGCTCCGGCATCTTGCCCTGCCTTTTCGTTTTATAACGTCGTGCGATTGATTATGTTGGACGATCGGATGCGTTCGGCACGAAGCGAAAATAATACTTTATGCAAACGGACATTGAATCGGAGCCAACGCTGGTTGCGCTTTCGTAGTGACAGTTATGTGTGTGTGACGGTCATCGATGTAATGCGCCCGCTTCATACCATAAACGATCCTTGACACAATCATAAGTATCGTCCATAAATTAGAATGGCGCCGGTTCAGATCGTTTGGTTTCATGAATCTCCAATGAGGCGTCTTCGCTTTTCTCAATGAAGTGACCGTCGCTGCCTCGTCGCAGAGTCGTCTTGATTTAATATCGGTGCCAATACGACATTTTGCTGACCTTCTCTGGTGCCAGTTAACATTTAAGCTTATCAATACAATTTTCATTCGACATTATTTCTCGTACGTTATACTTGTTAAACACAAACCTATGTAAAACGGTAGTTAGTACTTTCTTAAATGATAACATTTTAAAAAAACGTCGATCATAAGATAGCACTATTGAATATGTGTTTTTATTGGATATCTAAATAGTGTACAGAGATAATATAAAAGTGTACAGAGAAATCAAAAAGAAAATGAAAGCACCTCTTTTAATGATTGTTTTTTTAAAAAACCGTTTTGAATAACGTTTATAAAAACGGTTTATATGAATTTCAAATGAAGATACGCAATCCCCACTTCTCATATCGCTTAAAGTTGTTGTGAGAATAATTCATTGATTATTAATATTGGGTCATTGAAGCCTTAATAGATTTACTTCGGTTTTGATCCAGATAATGAAATCGCAAACAAAATAAAACAATGGTATCAATGTTATCTCGAGTTTGTTTGAACCGCAAGTAGGTTAACCGTTAATTGGGTCGAGTATTTTATTAGCGCCTGAGCAGCTTTATTGATTGTGGCCAACTCAACTACTGTATTCCAATTTAAAAATATCTTTAAACTATTAGAAAAAAAAGACATCACCAAATGTTCAGCGTGTAGTCGTGTCTATTTCGAGCGTCGACGTTTCCTTACGAAATGTTTCTGAGTGATAAAAGTTTGAACTTCCTGGCATACTTACAACTCTTGACGGGAACCTTTAGATCTCTAGGTGACATGAGGTGACAGAGAGAGGCGTTCAGTCAACAGTGCGCGTCTTGTCTTAGGTGGGTTACGTCACCCGGCGGCGTCACTAGTTTGGAATAGTTTCGTTTAAAATAATTTTCACTCGCGACACTGCCCAGGTCAAGGTGGTCACATTATAATGGTAGAAAGCGTACGTCTAATCGATGTTGCTATGTTATTTATCATCGTCCAGCGAAATATAGGAGACATTAGACTAGGAGACTATTGCGAATAACAAAAATTATCTGAAGAACGACACGGTGCGGATTATTTTTAACAAATTATGTAACGCGATATTTTTATGATAGTTTCGCTTTGATTTTTTTTTGAGTTGGAATGTATGTAATTCGTGAATCAGAGAAATTCTTTGAACCTTATGACGGTGAAAAGATTTATAGTGGAGGCCGGTAAGAAATTTGCACATGTAGTCGATAAAAATTAGCATCGCCGACAATTTGTTAGTGAAAATAAGAGAAAGTCACGACAATCATTAACAGCTCCTAATTACCCCACCGTAATTTGTTTAAGTTATACACTGAACAGTCGTTTAAGATTGAAGGGTTAGCAATAGATTCCAGATTCCTTTGCCTTGTTTTTACGTAGAAAAATAATGTTTTTAAGTAGTGGTACAATTTGAAAACAATTATTATTCATTTGATAAAAAAAGAGAGATTAAAAACCAGAATATAATGGAGGTGATCGAGTTTAACCTTCTTCGAACCTTGAATTATTGATTCATTTGAAATATCACTATTGAGTACAAATTTATAGGTAAAGATATCGTTTTTTTAAATAAACATTTTTAACGTTTTGCCAATCGTCATCGCGTTTCCTAATTGAAACATTGGACCGTGTTAATATTATTTAGTTATTGAGTCTACAGTCTTAAATTTTTACTTAATTTAATTTTATCTGTAAATGATTATACCCTATAAGATAACTAAACAATAAAAGAGAGCTTTAAATGCATCAGCAGTTTTATTTTATGTTTAATTTACAACTTTCGAAATATCAAACAAAAGGCTACTTATATGCTATGTAGGATATCCGCTAGTATTTATAGATGTAATTTGATGCATAACTTATCGTTGGCGCTTGTTTGTGCAATTTTCTTATCTGCTTAACCTAATGCTCCCTTAAAAGTCATGAATATGTATGGAACTCGGTAATCGGCATAAAAACAGTTGCTCGTAGGAATCTGATATACGCATATGGCGTCTAAATGCGCGACTCGAAGCTTTGCATCGTAAATTGCCCGTCGGGTGCAACGCACCAACTAATTTCCCGATAAAACCGAGAAACTTAGTGGTCGCATCAAAGCGTACGCTGGCGCCACTTATCACGTCTGTTAGTTTTGTTTTGGTGGCCCGCGCTCTGATTGCGCTATACGTTACATTCCATCGACCGCTAACTGTCGCGATGTGGTGCGGGACTGGCTCCTGGCTAATCTACAGCCATGTTATGTTCTCCTAAAATATTCATACTACAGAACAAATGAAGCCAACTAGAAGGTTCAGCTTTTCTTTACATAAGTTGCCAGACACTGAAAAGCTTTACAGGAGACCGGCATAAATAAGAAACAATTTTAGAAGTTCTACCATTTTGCCTAATGAATTGACTCTTGAAGCATAACCGTATATAAAGGTTGTCGTAGATGTCATGGCTGGCGATAATTGTTTATCAAATTAACCTACTCGATTTCCACGAAGATACGTAACAGCCGAGGTTAGCTTGAGCTGAAATGAGTACGAATCTCGCGGGAATAGTGCTCTCCGGTAAGGTTCTAGTTACACTACAACGCTCACATGAATTATTGATGTCGGTGTAGTGCACGCGGCGTATTCACGGTATCAATCGGGCACGTAGCCCCCGCATCGGCGCCCGGTTACATCATGCGATTGGAAAACTCGCCGCGTCCGAGAGGCCTAAAGATTTTAGGACGAGACTAGACTGAGAATGATTCTGTGCGGCATTAATTCGCCTCGCGCAGCCTAAGTGCCGCTTTCGAAAAACCTTTAAATTGACACGAGGCGACATTAATGAGCTGAACTGAGAAAAGCCTCGAAACCCGGTCCGCTTGTGTGTTTTAGAGCACACACACACACACAGGAGTGCGGTACGTACGGGCGCCGCGTCGAGCTCGACCGAGTCAAAGGTGCCCCGGCGCCGTCGTCGCGTCGTGCCCATCTTTCGCACACATATCTCTCACAGTATATTAGAACAATCCGACTTAATAAACGTTAAAGAAAATATCGCCTTCTTTAATTCGCAATAACAAGTCCTCAATTACAGCGAGCGTTTCTGCGTAACGGCGTCATTAACAAAACAGATTCTGATTAGCGTCGTAAATCTCCGTTACGCGCTGACCTTGAGTTTAATGTATCACTAAGAGGGATTATATATTTTAGTTGGTCTGGCATTCGCGCGCATTATAAATATTTGTAACGGCGATTATTTATTGAACCTTCACTATATATTTTATTTGCAAATACCCTAGACCAACTCGTCGCCACATTGGCGCCGTTTGCCAATAAATTTAGGGCTGTCTCGAGTATTAAATGAATTCACAGATTGAATTATGAATATCGGCGCCGGTCCGTACCAGATCACAATCTTCCATAGTTAAGTGTAAACAGGTCTGTTCATCACACAGCTCACCGAGACTACTTATAGATATACTTATTTTATACATCATGACTGAATAGATAATCTCACGTAACCTCACGTTTTTGATATATGATTTGCGGTTCTATTCGTGACATACTGTTTATAATGTTAGTTTATGCTCTTAAACTCTAGCGCTACTAGTTCATTAGCGCTGCCGAAGAAGTTGCGAAATAACGTGATGTAATTTTAGGTGAATGTACTTTATGCTGATTCTATCAAAAGATTAGCTTAAATCGAACATAATGCAGAGAGGAGATGCTGTAATTATATAGGAGTAATCAGCATGGTTGAATTTGCCCGACGTTACTTAAACATATTATGTTAAATAGCGAATCGTGGCGAGCAAAAGGGATAATAACCAATACTCGGCGATAAGGCGCTTTGAAAGCGCCGCGCGAAATGTCACCGCTCTCTCTATTTTCGTCGCGAGCAAATCCAACAAGAAAGCAAGCTATGCAAAACACAAATTCTGCCGTCGCCGTCTAGACGCCGATCCTGTTACGATTGAATAACACTTGATCCAATCAACCCGAATGGTGGGGTCGGGGAGGTCTTGCGAACCGCCTCGACCGACGTCATATCGTCAATTGATCCAGCGACATGTTTTTATAACATACCGCCAAGCGCGGAGAAAGTGTTGATATAGCTATTTATGTGCATGTGAAATTGTCTATGCCTTGTTCTATTTATTCCCTTCGCATTAGATATTTATACTTGACATCGCTGCGCACATACGCGTCTTAATTTATTACCTTTAGTTCATTGCTGATAGGCATGCGGGCCTTGTACTTTCGATAGCCCTACTATTATTAAGTTTCCTCGTAATAAATAGACTAACGTTTCCTTACAGCTCCCGATATTGTGCAAGAGGACAGTCCAACCGTCGTGATCACTGGTGGGGAGGAAGAAGAGCTCAGCATGAAGCGTAAGTGCTTATTATTTTAAGCCTCATAAAACGATGACAGCAATAAGTGGTAGAGCAATTACATCTTCGTTAACAGAAGCTTCGCGAATATTCAATTTCATCCAGTGACGTATCACGGTGTATCGGAAGACAAAAGTGAAGTAAAAAAAAGTCTTTCCATTTCGTCCACTGATGGTAGCGAAATCCCAGTGCCTGGCAACCTGTGTCCTTCGCATTTGTGATGCCATGAGTGTCTTTGGTGGCGGTTTTTACTTGCCATCGATTGACCGTCTGCTTCGTTGTCAACTTCTCTCTTAAAAATAAAGAGCATAGCTTTTAAGAAACCATTCCATTTCATTGAATACCCACGTAGCGCATCTGTATTGGTATTACGCTTGTTGAGTTGAAATTGCTTGTTTGTTACTTTTAACCACAAAACTAGACTAACAGTAATACATGAAATATTGTCACAGACTTTGGAGCTCTCCTGTCAGGACGGTCACCGTTGTGCATAAGGCGAGATGATATGACGGGTGTACCTGTTGCCCCTGGGGTGGCTACCGCCCGCTTCACATTTCGTCGGCGCCATCTTTACTGGTCTGTTCTCCTGGGCCCTTCGATCACGACCCAGCCCCGTGCACTTTCGTTCCTCGACAGAGGTGGGAGGATGTTACTTGAGCATCCGTTAAAACGGTCGCCTGGAATTCACGCTACGTATGAGGAGAAAACTGATAAGGTAAATAGAAAAGCTGGTATGGTTCACGGTTGAATTGTCCCATAGATAATGTTATTGTATAATAACCAACCAGTAGTAGCTGCATAAAAAGCATAGTGAATTGTTTTAATTCTGGTTATTTTACATAAATTAAATTAACAAGAACAATTAAGTTTGTAAAAAAGTATCTCTAAGTCAGTCCTGTTTGAAATTTTAATAGGAGTTAAAAATACAAACTACTAATGTGATCCCTTTCTTTTTTCCTTTACTTTTCTATTTATTTTCTTATGTCGTTCTTTAAAAAATTAAAATGTTCTTATGTTCTTTTGCAGTTATGTGGTGTCTGGCGTCGGGTGCCAAGGGAGTATAAGCGTTTATTAAGAGATGGGTCTCTTTATGTGGCTTTGATTTGGGGCGACGAACGTAATAATTCCATGGACAAAGCCTTAAGTGGACGTATAAATAGGTATGTGTCCGACACGCATCATTTGTGTCGTTGTGAGCAGATTAATTTATTAACTATTCTGTTATTACATCAATGATATACGAGGAGCATAAGTTTTAATCAAAGTAAATTATCTGACTATCTCGTCGGATTGCAGTCAAGCACTATTATTCTCACATAATAAAAATACGTTTTTATTATTATTTAGAATTCTAGATTAAAGTCAAGAAATCATTTATAAAATTGATTCAACTCATGCATAGCGCGCTTAATAAAAGTAATATTCTTTCATAGTAAAAATTTAAATATAGAAATAAAATTATTCGGTTTCTAGCTCAAGAAATGTATTTGGATACAAACTTGGTTTTTTGTTTATTTTATTTCTTGAGTGATGAGCCAGCCGTGTGCATTATGGTGAACGAGCGCATATGCCCTTAACATTACAGTGCAGCTTTTTTAACTGTAACATCTCAAAACTCTTTGGCCCTGCGCTGTGCTCGCTACTTAGCGATGTTAGATGGTATCCCAATTATTAAGCATGCACACTACCTATCAAATCGGAACATATTACTGCTTGGTGTCGGCCAAAGAGTCCGACCATTTAGAAAAAGATTAGGCAATTATGGATTGATTATCCGATAGCCTGAAAATAATGAAATATAACGGTGGCTTGGCGGTGGTTTATAGTCACCGCCTCTGCGCCTGATCTCTTACCGGTCGTGTCGGGTATTCGTACCATCGGGCTATTAAAGAAAAGGAAGAGTAAGCGCACCTGTGTCTGACGCCTATGAACTATAATATATCTCGCGACGTTGACTGATCTGTGATTGATCGAGAGGGATATATATTATTATTCAATAATAAGTTAAAATATATTATAGTATGATGATACATTCCCGTCATTCGACAGGTATCCAGCTTTGTCCACGGAAATGTTCACATCGCTGTTAGAGCCGGAGCACCCGCCGGTTTCAATTGGGAACGGGGCATGCGATGACTATCGTCTTCCGGGGCAGGAAGGCGGCTGGTGGGGAGGCACCGCTATAGTCACAGGGGCCGCAGGAGCAGCCCCTAGCCTCCACTTAGCCATAATTTACAACGGCATATTCACACCGAGTGCTCGAGACCAGTCTGTCAGGGTTTTACTCACATTACCTGAGCGTAACCAGACCATTATTGATGAGGTGAGCGTCATTTCAGGGCTGTTATGTGAGAAAGTCGCAAATATGTAGAAGAATCCGAAAGAAGATCAATTTTTTCCTTTAAAAATAAATATAATTTTTGCTAAAATCTCGCGTGCGAGGTAGTAACTCTATGATGAACCAGCTGACTAGTTTTTATGTTTTTAAATAAGACACACATACACAGACACTATTTCGACATCTACTTATTTATCATAGTATAGATGTGACATTGAACAATATTCAAAAAATTTAAATGCATTTTCTGTTCAATCACTCGTTTTTAGCAGGTTTAGAAACTCAAGCTTATTATAATGTACCTTTCACTAATCGTACATAAATATTAGCCTTAACAATTAGTTAAACAATGTTGTTAATCCTAAGCAATGTTATTACATCACTATTATTTAACATTATATCAAAGGAGAAAGAGAAGATTGTAAGTCTTGTTGAGTTTAAAAGAAATATATGGTAATTATTAACAACGTGTAATCACACATACAGTATCACACCAATTCGTTAATGGAATAGGAAGCAATCGAAACTTAACTGTTGTGAATTATATGAATACACATTTTATTTCTTATTTGACAATATCACCAAGATCGGGCCTCTGTTCATATTAAAATTAAATGGGGTATGAATGTGAAATAAAAATATAAATAATTTTATCTTATATCCGTTTTATGAGACTTTCTTATTTATTTGAACAATTTTGCTTAAGCACAAATAAAACGAAATAAATGATATCGACTAATATTATTTATTTTTATTTAGATCCAGAAAGTTCCGAAGCCGGGATATGAAATGAATGTATTGGAGGTATCTACACCGGTATCGGCTGCTGAATTAAGATCTCTGTCACGCGGAAGGCTTCTGCTGACGGTTGAGGAGATTGGGACGGTTGCCCGACGCATTACCGGACCGGTGCGTCAGAAAGCCGCGTGCGAAGTTTACCATGCCTCTCTGATAGCAGAGAGGGCACCAGCGTCGCCCGCCCCCGAAGGACTTGCCTTGATTTATATTGACAAAGAAGGATCTCTTGTATATGACATACAGGTATGGATTAACGATAGTGTTTAACGTCTCATAATACGCTTTTCAGGGTTTGCTAAAAGTAGACTAGATGCAAATAAAATAATCTGGTAGTTTTGTACTAGTTTACTTGTATGTACAACTAATTTTTAAAGTCATCAAATAGAAACACGAAATTTTTCGTTAAGTTTTTCACACGGGTTAATAATTTTGATTATTTTAGGTTGATAACTTGGGAATATCCGACCCCAAAATAACGTTGGTCGAGGAGCAAGGCAAGCGGCATTCGCAAGTGGAAATCTTGGATACCCGAGTAGGTGTTCTGGCGAGACCAAGCGCCCGTATCTTCCCGCCGTTGTATGAAGATCAGTTGGCTGTTCATATCGGCGCTGATGCAGGTAATGATTTTTTAATTAAGAAATTTAAACATCAGTATTCATTTTTAAAATAATGGTCACAGACCTTAGCCTTCGAAAATTGTTTAGAACGTAGAGAATTTCAAACAATAACAAAATCCTACCAATATTGTAAGTACAAAAAAATATTATAAAATGTTAAGTAATAAATACTACTAAATAAGAAGCTGTAGTAAGATTTTTCTAGAATCACACTAAAATAAGGTAACTTACGAGGTAAGAAGAATCTCATTAATGAGGGTGAGCTGTGAAAGTTATACAGAATTTATTAGAAGGAGTTTATTACAAAAACCCGATGGGATGATAGCTCAGAAGTATGTGATCATTAGATGACATGTGAACCGCCTGCTGGTTCTTGATCTGCAATTCCAACGTTGCGGTTATATAGTGATCTAAAGAAAAAAGACTCAGAATATCAAGTCAATATTAAAACCGAATAGTACTAGTAATTCTCTTTTACGCCGGTCGTAGATGTAAATCTGTAGTGAGTGAGTTCTTAGTCCCGTGCAACAGCTGGTACTTCTGAAGTATCACTCTTCATAAATATCAGAAGTATTACGAGCGGAATGTGGACGAAGAGGATTTTCCTCTCATTGAAAGTTTCCATTACTAGTTTTTATACAAGTAAGCCTAACGTAACGTAATGTCATTTCGGTTTTACAACGAAAGGTTATTTGATGTCAGTTTAGGTTTTTTGTACTATAAAGTTTTTATGCTGCGACTATAATCTATTATTGCAAGATATGTGGGAGTCGAAGAAAGTTTTGCATTTTGTATTGGGCTTCATGGTACATGGTACATGGTAGGTGTAGTAATATACGCAATTCACTTCAATTTCAATAGTGCTCGTTAAGTTCTGCGTGAACCTCGCTGTATCAATAAGTTTTTGATTTCAGGACCGCCGATACTCCGCGGGAGGCTGCTATCCCGATCTCTTCCAGACGCAGCAAGTGCAGGTCCTGCATTGCTTAGGCGGACTGACGCCCGAACACCCACTACTGTCACCCCCATGGCCGGTCTGGCGTGGGTTTCTGTCGATGCCCTTTGTGGAGTGCATTACGAGGTATGTTTTATATTTGTGTTTTAAAGTGCCACCTTTTAAACTTTCTTCAATGAAAGGCAGGCGTAACGTTAGCATTGCTATACTATCTTTTCTTGTAAAATAATGCTGCGATTGAGTAAGCATTTCGCTTAAAAGTATTTTAGCACTGTTTGTTATACATGAACACTACTGTCGCAACAATAACCAGGCATGTTGCAGGCGCGACCTTAAATCCTCGTTTAATAACACAAATAACCCTCTTCAAGATAATTTGTGATACTATTGAAATAAAAAAAACATCCAAACGTTAAGACAGTTGGGACCGTATAATTTAAAAATGAGATACCCAGGTATGCGAAAGATGCAACTAGCTCTTCCTGCCAAATTTGGGCTAGAATTAATAATTAAAACAAGATCCAAATTTTGATAAAGAAAATGGTTGAATCTTACCACCGGCTTAAGACCTTATATTTAAATTAATCATTACTAAGACACTACTGCAAAAATGAAACATGCAATTAGTTCTTGCTGCGTAGATCAGAAATTTATAACTTCGGCTTGAAAGTTATAAATTTTAATTGATAGGTAATTCAGTAGGTTCTCAGTGTTTGTGAAGTTGCACTCTTCCTGAGTTTTATGAAGTTGCACTCAGGAAGAGTGCAACTTCATAAAACACTTACACGGTGGTACTGCTTCAAAGTTTCATTTATTAGATGTACATATATTCAAGGTAGTTATGAGTTGTGCCTTTGCCCCTGAGGTGTTAAATTGGACTGTCTCTTGTAGGTGGTCGTTAGCGGTTCGGCGGGTGTGTGGTCCGCATGGTTGGAGGGATATGCGGGTGGCGGTGGAGGGTCCCGGCCTCTCCCCGGCGTGGAGGGATGCGTTTTGGAACCGACGCCTGTAGAAATGGCCGCCTTGCACGCTGGCGCCGCTTATCTAAATGTGCGGGCAGCGGACAACGTCACGGAAGTTCTGCGCACGCGAATACCACAGGTACATAGTAAAGCGACGCATCTGAAATTCATCCGATTTGGTGAGCAGTTCGAGGCTTAATGCCCCAAGACATACATCATATCATATATCCATAGTATAGTGTGTGGTCACGGTAGAAAATTAAGTTTTTTATCTATATCTCTCTTGATTCAGTGCCCAAAAGCTTATATAGTCTGCGGACAAGAGTCAAGAATGAGGTAATCGGTATGGAAGAGTTTATACGAAATTTACGTTGGTTTGGAAGTGCACCGCTAGGCCCCGTTCTTGCGCCAGGTGTAGGGTAAAATAAGAAGACTGGAATTCCATGCAGTGAATTTAAAAAACAGTAGAACAACAGGTCGTGGTTTCTTAAGGTCAGGACTTGAAGCGAGATGATTAAACGCGCCGGATGGTAAGCGACACACTTGTTCATAACAACACAACGCTAGACAGTTGTTTGAATTGCAAAGGACCAACGACTTGGCTATGTATTAGGATAGCCGCACAGAGATTTTAGATGTTTTACTTTATTTAATTACGATGAGAATATTGCCCTTTTAACTGAAACTGCAGTATTTGCACATTACTACATTACTTCTTTGTGGTAAAATAAATGCAAATTCAGTAGAATTTTAACCTTTAAAAAAATGTTTGCGCAACTTAATGGAGTGCATAATGTTGTTGTGTAAAATATTTACGCATAATGAATTTTGTTTACGTATTTAAATATCGATAAATAAAAATAAAGCACTGCATAATTATTCTTTCGTGATTTCTTGTAACTTGTTGTTAATGGTACTTTTGATATTGTTACAAGCTA
>DWHQ01000246.1:0-15694 GCA_018247955.1 Eurytides marcellus marcellus | reverse complement strand
GATGAACGCCCAGATCCGGAACAATTATCTGTAGTTCGTACGGATATTTGGCTGGTGGTGTTGCTAGAAATCGAACCCGCAACATGCAATGTCTAAGCCGATAGCTTAGCGAATGCACCAAACGGGTAATCAAATACAAATTGTAATTCTTTATTGAACTTTTAATATATGGTGTTTACTTAATTGTGAAAAATAAATAAACTTTAATCACAGCTCAGCTTAGATAATAGTGTTTAGTGAATGTTATCTATCGTTGTACAATATTTTAATCTATCAAAATAAAGAGGACTTTAATCTGGTTAACGTTGTCGGTATCGAATGAAATCAAAAGTTATTTTATTCAACATTTTATACAAACATCTTTGAATCGTTATTATTGCGTTATATACATTGGTGTAGTCAGATCGTGGGGAAGCCACTGGTGGCTCAGGAGTTCTGAAGTCAATCGTAAGTTGTTTTAAGATATAAAGTGATAAGACGGAGAAGTCGTGCATTTGATGATGAGCGACAGGCCTGTCATAACAACATAGTGCCATACATAACCTGCTTGGCCTTGCGTTGCGTTCGTCATCTTAAGATTTAAGATTTTTTATATACTAATTACAATTAATGACAACGTTGTCTTTTAAACCGGAATACAGTAGCACTTACAAATTAATACTTGTTGGTAGAATAACATTGGACAGGCAATGCATTGATCGGACACCCCAGGCCGATTCTACAACCTTCCTAAAATCACACTATTTATTAAAAATTATGTAACGTTTGCTTTTAGTTGGAAGCTACAAAAAGATAGGTTTCTATTTTATTTTCACTGATGATACGAATATCGAGAAGAATATCAGGAAAACCTGCATTTGGCACAGAATACGAAAACATAAACAGTACTAATATAAGTGGGTGTAGGTAAGTGCGTATATGCTGTATATGAAAACTCGTTTATACTAGCTACCGAATTCCAATCAGTCGACCATAGACCAGGGCTAGCTCGCATTTATAGCTTTTGACTATTAATTAGATAAATGAATATGTGCCGCTGTTCGAAGCTAAGCTGTGACATAATAGCACATTCACGTTTACGCCGTTCTCCGTTGATGCAAATTCAGAAACGGATCTTATTTCGACGCCAACGGAGGCGGCCAGTCATCTTATCGTAATGAACTTTGGGATGGTTATGTAATAATGCCTCACCTCCTATTAATTCGTTTTGTTGTGTTTCCAGTTTTGAATTATGGGATTTTGAATGCTTCGATTATGACGTTGAAATAAACTTTTCATGAAGCAGTTTTATTATTAGATGGTAGTAATATCTATTTATCTTTTTTAAAATTTTGTGACTCTACCCCTGTCAACAAATCGTATCTGGTAAAACAATGTTATTGATTTTTCTGTGTTGTGCTTCTAGCCCAGAGACAAAAATTAGTATATATGTAATATAATTTATATTGGACACACACACACACACATACATATATATAAACAAACTTGAACTGTTATAGTTAGAGTTAATCGCAAGCAATATCTGAATAGGCCGCATATCAATGTAACTTTGCACATGAAGTGATTTCAAAGAGCCTCGGACCTTTTTATATTTTTTCGATATTTGAAAAGTCATTAACTCGATTACACATATTCTATCAGAACGGGTGTACCTAGTATATCATTAGTACATTGGTCGTTTAAAATCTAAACTAAGAAAATCCGTTATGTTTTTATTTAAATAATACGGAAATCGGCTCAGTTTTCACCGTACGTAGTTAAATGTATAGATTTATAGTCACTAAGACGCCGAAATCATCTGTTGCTTTAGCGAATTTGACGTCAGACTTAGTCCTAAGCTGTGGGCGTGTTGACACGATCGAGTCAAGTGGCTCGGTCGACACTTGCACTGTTTCAACATCCAAGTCGAGAACCCACACTGTGTTGACTCAGTCGGTGTGTTGTGCAAACGAACCCCAGATGCCTGATACTGACGCCCTGATAAACTGCCTAATAATTACATATATTCTGTTTGGTTAGATAATTTAATTAGTACTAAGCATTCCATTCGGCTTATATTGGTACTGCCAGCTTTTTTTGGCAAGAGCGGCAAAAATTTAAAAATACAAAATTGTCGGTATGCTTATTACGTCCCAAAATGTTTATTGGTCTATTCCATGTTTTTATACTTGAAACTAAGTTATAGTAGTTATTTGTTAAGAATTCAATTTCATTCTTTCATGTGAGATCTTTGATTAGAGTCGTTAAATAATATTTACTATACTATTAAAACATATTTATAGAACTGAGATGTGTGGAAATAACTCTTGCTCTGTACTTGCAAGTGTCGATTGTTTTTGATGTTCATAAGTATGTAACGGCCTATAGGCATGTGCCTAGTAATTTGCTAACCATTGCTGGGCACATGCCTTCTCTGTACAGAGGGTATAAGGGTATATATCGCAACACGACCACAGTGCGTATATGTGGACTTCATATATCTAAGAAATATATTTTATTATCGTTTCTGAAATATGCAAGCTTCCGCACGATGTTTTCCTTCACTGTTGGCACTTGGTAAACGAGCACTTAAAACTGTTAATTACAAATTAAGAAATTCATTGGTGCCAGTACCGGAGTTTGAACTCAGGTCGCTGCTGTGTGGCTGCATTGTATTGTACTAAACGCGAGCGCCCGTACACTGAGGTGGCACGGCTTATAAAACGTTTAATTACGTTAATTAATAGTTACGATAATTCTTAAAATGAAATAAGACTTTGACTTTAATTAACTAAAACGTGATATGAGTTGGTAAGCGGTATTTTAACAGCAATACTAATAAGTGATTTAAATCTCGAAAGGTAAAATGCAAAACTAATCAGGATACAGGGCTTACAATTGTTTCCTAACAAATTATATAAAACTCGGATAAACACAAGAAATCATAAAATTTAAATGTAATAAATGCATCTGATAGAAAAAATTAATTTTAAACACTATCTAAACTAACGTTAAAACATTATTATAAGCTTAGAGTGATACTTGATTCGTTTACGTCGTTAAGAAGACTAAGCTCAAGGCGACCGGCGACCCGAATTTGTGCTGTCGGCAAAAAAGCAACAACGCACCGTACGTTTCCATTTCGTAATTCCGTATGACATTATAGCAAATAGCGCGGATTCCCTTAATAGACCCCCGTAATTTGGGAATATGTCACGACGTACGCGTAATGCACGTAAAAAAGCGATTCACATCACGAGCCGGCCTCGGTGACCGAGGGGCACAATCAGTTGTAATTGTCTCGGCCGATTGCCCCGGGACGAAGTTGCCATCGTAAGGTGTAATGGGACCGCAAAGGTTGTTGGTAAATAGCATTAATGTAAACGTAGTTTCGGTCCACTTCTCTAAAGGGCGAAGTGCGAAGCTAATGACTTCTGTATGGAATGAAAACTTTTATGAAAAGTGGCAAACGTCAAGGTGTTTAACTGATTGTTAACTGTTTTTCTCGATGAGTGATGGTTTTGTTTCTAGTAGATTATATGAAGTTGCAACGGACACTGAACTCGTGGAAAGGCTACATTTACATATAGGTGCGATGGACCGTATGTTAAAAAGAATAAATGCATAATGTCTACCATCGCAGTTGGCACTTATAATATAGCAATGCCAACTACATTGATATGTGTTTAAGACTTTTCGCAGTTGTTTCCGATGCTGTTCGACTTAGCCGGTTCGATTCCTATTTACTTTTTCCTATCTACTTAGTATTATAAGTAGAAGTACATTTGCTCCATTCATTTATTTATGTCGTTGACAAGTCGAAGGAGTAGATACTTGACTACACCACTCATTTATTTTTTATCCATACAAATTCGTACTTAATCAAGCACATAATGTTAGGCATTTTATGTTTTTAAAAATCTGTAGACAGCTTTAAAAAGCTATTGCAAGTTTTAAAAAAAGTAATTCATAACTGTGAAAGATACAGATTCTATTTGATTTCTGTTGCTGCCATAATTTATTATGATTTAGATAGTGATTCGTAATACTTGTTGCTAAGGAGTGGAACGATTTGCCGACGTCTTTTCATCCGATTACATTGTGTCTTCGAGGCTAGATTGAATAGGCTTTTACTCGGCTAGTGTTTGCCATATATAGCAACGTCGTTACTTGCCTACGGCTATAAAGTACAGCTGCGATCAGAAGCTCCGAAAACTAGGTGATTCTTCATAAAATGGCTAGTGTGTTTTATAGAACAACAATATATTTTCAAATTTTCGTTCAGTCTTATAAAAACTTCAGATTTTATAGGCAGAAAGTATTTTATTAGATTTTATTTTTCGCGATAAAATTTAGTTTAGTTTATAGGATATATATCCCTGACAGACATTTTAATTATAAGGTTTACACTTCCAGATCAGTTTACAATAGCATGTAAGCTGTGAATGTTGTCGAATGGAATCTATCGCAATAATGGTTATTTCTATCACTAATATTTTTATTTTTCTCTACACTCGATTTGAGCTCGCCTGAACTTATCACAAATGTCGTGACAAGACGTCTCAAGCCCTTCATTGACAAACTGTTCAGTGAATGCAAAATAGATGGGTCCAAATTAGTTAGCCACACCGGATTTTACAGTTTTGGATGTTAAACGTATTATTTTATATTTTAATTCTCGATTTACCTTAATTTTGTTTTAAAACTAATTAATAAAAACCGAATGAGTGGTAAATTTATTTGTACAGTACGAATATTGCTTACTTAGTTACAATATAAACGTATAACGAATAACATAACCATTAAAGAAAAGGCTGAGTTAAATAATACTTATAAGTTCATTCATGATGATGATTTAATTTAAAAAAAAAAACGGATCTAACAGCAATTACTTGCGATATGTAGTGCTACTTAATTCTGAGTTGTAATCTATTTACTTATCTAAAGTATAGTTTTAGCTTAGTTTTTTACGAACCTTGCGGAAGTTGGCTTGTACACATATTAACACGTAAACTATTCTCTTGAACAAACAAGTAAATATTTAGTTTGCAATTATCCTTATTCGGTACAAAACAACATTTAACACGGTGTTAAATTTCCACTTTGAAGTGTTATTGGTAGGTTTTTTATAAGTTACAAGTGCCATAGCACCTCAACTATGTCAACGCGTTTTGTTTTAAGTGCCACTGTTAGATCTAAAGGTAATTGAATAATCAGTTACGAACGACATTTTTATGCAATCGTCTGGCGTATACGCTCTATTAGGCCTTGAACTATGACAGACCGCCGAATGAGTTGTGGTCATGCGATTACGGGTTAATGTGAGCACGGCGTGGAATATTGAGCTCTATTGTCGGCTTAATATCAGATGTTACGCCTTAATAAGACTGTGTCATTGTAAAGCGTAATTTGGCGAGGCGAGGACTTTCGATTTTAGATCTCGGATCCTCCCACTGGTCTGTTATTTGAAATAGAGAGTTCGTGATTGCACAACTGTTGCTGTTGTTCTTTTGTTTGCCTCTCTTTAAAAGCTTTTCCAGATAGGCCGCAGCATGAGCGATGATATTTACCTCCGAGCTAGATTAATTTTAATTGTCGTTGTCAGTGTATAAAAAGCATCCAATGCTTTTTATCATTCTGACCTAGACTTTTATCGCAGCCCAGTTTGGAATGTGACTTTACAAAAGTTGATGCTAATAATCTTCACGAGAGACATCTATCATGTATAAATATTTATAAGATAATTTATTACTTAAACCAAACGAGTTGTTTGTTGTATTTTTTAATTTTAATTGCAAACACATCAGACGTTTAAGTCTAGCTTGTCTTTATTGTTATCTGTATTACCCATTTTTATCACTTAACCGATAGTGATAATTTTATTAAACACAAAAAGTTATATTACTTTTAATTATAAATCTCAATAACTATAACCATAACTTAAGCTTTTTAAATGGTAATATGTAACCATTTAAGTAATACAAAATGGTTTAATAATCTAAAATTAATACTTAAGTGTCAAACGTGCGGATAAAATATTTCAATCAACTTAGACGAGAAGAGAATTTGTGCTAAAAATTTCGTTGAGTTCAATGAAGTTACTTAGTCCAATTAGTCAATAAAATTTACAATAAATAGTGGAAAATAATTAATGTTATTACATTTTTCGAAGCCAAGCTGACATCAAAGCTACTAGTTTTGAGATTCGAATCCTCCAAATTTTAGAATGGCATTCGTGTCGTGCTATGGGTGGACTTAACAGTTGCGTGAGAAAAGCCAGTTACCTTAATAGCTAACTAAACAGTGAAGCATATTAACTAAAATATGTTTCGAATTGCGTTCAATATAATAAATTCCGGCATAAAACTTTATCACCACACCTACGCCAAACCGTAAATGGCGGTTTGCGACTTATTACCAATATCAGTTCCTTATGGCCGAGGACCGATTTTACTTCGGTAATAAATAACCGCTCTCCAATTCAAGTGTTTGTGATTAGGTTCAATATTGGAGTGTGATCAACTGGAGAATATGTGATTATTCCCGATGTTTCGAGTAGGTTTAATTGAAGTTTAGGTTGATATGTACTACTGTATAAGTATCTATTTTGGTTTTTCCTTTGTAAACACACTTATAGAAGGATATAGTATTTTTTTATGGACTAGACTGACAAACGAGCAAGCGGCTCACCTAATGGTACGCGATTCTGTTTAATTATTTTAAAATATGACAGTTAAAAGAACGCCACCACAGTCCTATTGTGTGATACGGACTTTGCAAATATTTAAAATATTTTTTTTTAACGATTTTTCTACCTTTACAGACAATACTCCAATAAACAGTGAAAGTTGAGAGTTATTTTAAAAAAACGAAGTGGTAATATTTTATTTACCACTTATCAATCTATTTATCCGGACTATCTAGTATACTTGGATCATGAGATAAACATGATATAGTTTTGCAAGGTACAGGTAAAGCTATAAATGTTAATCATTTAGAAAAAACGGTGTGAACATAACTATTTCCTAATAACTTGTTTTCGGTAACAGTAAGGGTTTGAATGCAATTGTACTCACGACAGATACTAAATACAACCTCGTAATACAATATATTTGCAGAACACAAAATTATGTAGATGTAAATACACTGCCGCAGACTTTAATTAGGCGCGCGAAACGTTTTCGAATCTGGCTAGTGATCGGGTGGAGGGCATTAACTTATCAACATTTATCACGTCAATTAAACAACATTAAATATTTATTTGTATACACAAACACACACAAACATACAAGGATTATATTTTGAATCATAAGATACAATATGGATTTCTGCCTCGTGGTGTGATTAAATTTCTAAGAAAATGTTGACGTTACCATTTGCATAGATTGTATTTTTTATGGAGTGGGAGGTAAACTAGCAAGCGATTCACTTGGTGGTAAGCGATCACCACTGTCCATGTACAGTTGCAACATCAGAGGACTAGGAAGTGCGTCGCTGGACTTTAAGGTAGGTATTTTTGGGAGGGGGAGCGAAGGGGGTAGGCTACCGGCTATCTTACTCAAAGAACGAAACGCGGAAGTACAAACACTACCACTTCACGCCGATTTCCTGTGAGTTCGTCGAGCCAAGTCGAGTTTGAAGTTAAAATGGACCTGACATATCGTCAGTAGAAAGCGATTTTGTTGCATTTCGAAAAATCGAACTTTACACCATGGTCAAAATACGATTTCGAACATTCGTAATTCGTAAATTTATAACGATAGAAAGTTGAAATTTGGAACGTGTTTTTCCCATTTATATAATATATTATCTTTGTTTTGAACCTTACTTGACACAGTTGATTGGAATATTCTAAACTACTTGAGTGATTGTGGAGATTTTCGAGATACGACATTTTCGCTTTCTGCCGACGATATGTCATTTTGAGAAGTACAAGTAATTTAAATACTAATATGTTACATAGATTTGAATGGATTTAAATTGTACAATTTGTTTTTCATCACTTAAATTATTCAGAAAATTACACTTTTAAACTCTCGTAAGAATTTAAGTCAATATTATAAAAATAATTTGTCTAATGATCGACTTATCAATCTTGACATAGAACGTGAAATATTCTAGCATCGTTGTTGGTTTTTAAAACTGATTAGACTGTCACACGTTAAAAAGTAGTGAGTAGAATGTATGAAATTCAATGAGAATAATATTAATCAATGAAACTGACTGGGTATCATCGTAATGTTTATGAGGAGGACTATTTAGATAGCCCGATGGTGACAGTACTATCAGGAAGAGCCTGTGTGATATACTTAATGATTTCTTTTCATAATACAACTAGTCGGCTGTTCCCGTGCGTTGCAATATTTTGTAGAGCAAAAAAGGTGTTTGGTTTTATTTCTTTTGGACTCGGAACGTTCGTAGGTTTGCACCGAATATCTCACAAAACCTCTTTTCATAACTAATTGACCTTCCATTTAGGATGGTCAATTAGCGCATTGATAAAGACATAGAGACATTCATTTCCATTTATAACGATTGAAAAGCGTAAAAAAGTAGAACAGACTCGGATCACTTTATCCTATTCCAGACGCTTTTCCGAAAAACATCCCGACTGTCCAACCCGAAAGTTTGTTCGCTTTTCGGAACGTTCTTTTAACGATTCGAGACGTCGTAAATTTAAACGCCATAAAAATCCGTATACTTGTTTGATTTAATAATATTTAACGTTTGTCATCACCAAAAATTAACATTCAGACGGATTCACGGAGCAAATTGTTGTCTTAGGTTATTAATTGATTAAATGTGACAAATCACTAATTCCACAGCTCGTGTTGGGCGCGCCCGTGGGAACCGCCCGTGGCGGCCTCTGACGGTTAATGCTAACATTAATATTAACTCGAATTGACACCGCTTATCGCTGGATATCGCGCTCTGTGACAGCTCCACGGTGAGTTAAAGATAGAAGCAATTACATTTTAAGCGTTCAACTTATTGTAAAATCCTTTGAAACATGTTGATGGTAAATTTGTTTATATATATAAATTGTATAATATTCTTGTCAAAACGAAACTAGTTTACTGATTCTATCGCGTTTACATTTTGATTTCTTGACGTTTCGAAAATTTTTAGTCTATGGTTGCGGGGCATACAGTCTTCTACCAATGACTCTGTAACATGTAGATATTAACTTATCTTTATTATTTTTTCTCTTAAAATAAACGTTTCCTTATTGTCAGATAGAAAAAAATGTGTAAAAAGGGCGTTTTACATACATAAATTTCACTTGAACAACACCCAGATCTGGAATATAGTACATATGTAGTTCATACAAATATTAGATTGAGGTGAGAATCGAACCCACGCATGAACGAACGCTGAAGTCAATCTTAGTAACTACGCCAAACGTCAAATCATGTCTAGTATTATTGTAATTACAAGTAATCATTATCATATACTATACTAATAAGTCCTTTCAATAGAGTATTTGCTTGGCTTAAACAAATGGTAATTATTTTATGAAATAATTTTAGCATTGTTAAATCAGAGACTGAATTTCTGAGACACCTCATTTTATCAACAGCTCTAAAACTTTCCTGAGAAGAATATTAAATCATGATTGTGAAAACGCCGATTCCTCATGTTGTATGAGTGAAAATTTTGAAATAAGTTGTTGTTAATTTAAGTACGTTATAAGTTATCATATAAAAAACTTATATTACTTTACTTATGTACCGTAAGAAATGAACAACAATTATCAAGGAGTAACAATGCACAGAATAGGCTAGAACTCTCTTAACTTACACCGCGCGCAAGATTGTCTCCCACGGTTATTACCGACGGTGCCATATCCAGCTGCTAATAGTACAGTTTGAGGTTTTTGCTCGATCCGCGACTACGCGATCACGAGGAAATCGATTTGCCTAATGCGCTCGAATTATTGTTCAATTGGCGCGGACAAAAAGCGTAATTACGCGCGTACAGGAAATTGCACAATATTTTGGCGCGAAATTACTTAGCGTATGGCCGCTTGTGTGAACGCGTGACCGGTCACTTGGCGGGAACGTATCCGCGTTGGAAACGTTCGAAAGAGTGAATACAGGCAATGTACAATTATTTTCTCTTTATATTTACGTTTTTTTTTAATTATTTTGGACTCAAACATTTTACATAGAGCATTGAAATAAATACACAATAAAAAAAATAAACCAATCAATTTGCTACTGACAGAAAGAAAAAGGTCTTAAAATAAAAACTTACAGTGAGGTGAACATTTTAATTACAAAGTAGAACGTATAATATTTAAATTATAAAGACTGTTTTAGTAGTTGGGTAGAAAAGAAGTAATTGAAAATATAAATATATTTTGTAAATTAAAAAATGTTAAATATAAGTATTTAAGTGTACGAGTCGCCAAGTACACAGAAAGAAATCTTTATTTGTTGTACTCCCTAAAAGGGCATTAATATATATTAGCATTAACCAACATATTTAATAAAAGTTATACCATATACACGTTATTTTAGTTTAAGTACGATTAATTCAAATCATAATAGGATAAAGATATAGTAGTATACATGTATGTCACCTACGTTTTGGCTTTGTACTGCACTCGTTACTTAGATATATAGGACGATGTATCGCTTTGCCCAGAAATTTCTTTACAAATATTGTCATCCGCACGACAACTTGCAAACTGCAAATTGTTGCGCTTCCTCGCTTGCATATTATTGCTTGGCGGTAGCACAAACTGGCAATATTGTCGTCCTACCCCAAGAGGGCTCAGCAGGAGTCTTCATAAAGTCAAACGTAATTATAAGCTTATGAATAATTATCAAAACAATTTAAATAATTATCTAAACCACAAATTCGAGCCATAACTCGCATTGGATTTACACGTAGGCTAATAAAAACCTCTTTCGAAACTCTAAAACCTCTATTTTCCCCATTCAACCTTTTAACGTTTCGCCGGGCGTATCGCAAATCGTGACACGTCCCCTTTACGTTGTTTCAAAGCATACTTGATCCGCTCCGTTGAATAAATTGTACGGTTATCGTTAGTGGCGTTTAGAGGGAAAAAGCGAACAAATCCATGGGAAAAGCCGCCAAAGCAAATATTTGAAAAGTTCGCCCGAGCTGCCGCGCACCTGTGGTTACCCTTACATTGTCCACTCTATTGGAAGTTTATAGAGCTGTCACAACCAACCACCTTTAGAAATATAATATTATATTATCTACGGGTGTTGAATTATTATTGTTAAAAAGCGATGATTTGCTAATAGTAAGGAACTAATACCGTTTCTAAACTGTATTCCCGGATTGTCCGTTTATAGGCAGCGAGTGTAGTATATTTGCTGACTTAGCTGATCTTGATCCACAGGGAGAATTGCACAAAGGGTCATTATTTTTATTGTAAGCTCTTTCCAAGGACTTCCCTCAACCTCCTCGCCTCGCCTCCCTAGCTGGCAACAGCAAAAGTGCTGTAAGACCACAATTAAAGTAAAATGATATAAAAGTTGATATAATTAGCTATGAATCAAAACATTTACAGTTGTGTTTTAATAAATTGTAAAGAGCTGTTCAATAAAACCTCCTCCTCCCGTAGCACGCCTTTCTTAATTTCTTATTAATTTATTTTATTTTGAAAGAGTTATGTTGCGCTCAGATTTCCTTTGTGTATCCCTCCTGGATGTGTTCTTCACTAAAAATTTGGTCAAGAATAATTTTTACTATCGAGGTGTTAGCAGCTCTATGTGATACACATTAGTAAAGTTTTCCCGAATAGTCTCTCTACCCTTATTTTATTTCGCGACTCAATACATTCTCTATTTTGGTCCCGCGCCTCGAGTGTTTGCTCTTTTCCCTTTGTGAGTGTCCTGAGGGTCGGCGAGAAGAATACTGAGCGGACCCTTGGCTCGGGGCCTGAGTGTCGACCGGCCGTTTCTTTCGCTATTTTACTAGTTGTCGTACGTGAGTAGTAATTGTATTGCCCGCGACTGATATATTGGACATGGAAAGGGTGCCGAAGGGGGATATTTCGTGGTTTCGAATTTCGGGAGAATTCTTTTTGTTAAGTGCCGATAGGTTTAATTATGGAAAGAGAAACTTTTGTGTTGCAAATATGTCCTGTAGATAAAAACTTAAGTGATGTTAGTTTTTATTTTAAAATATTATATGGATTCAGACAAAAACGGCGGAGAAAAAGATAAAAAAATGTTATTAAACGTACATCCAATACCAGTGTACAAAATATGTGATTAGAAAAAATGAAAGTTGGTTGATATTATCAATTGCAATAGTCAAAATTAAGAAGATCAATTGTAAAGTATTCTGTTGCCGCTCTTTCATATACAATAAGATGCAGATTAAAGTAGATTATATTCTAAATAAAATTTTTACTCTGATGAATCTCAGAAAATTATTGATAACCAGTTTGTGATGATCGACGAAAGTCTATCCGATGTGGTGGATAATAAAAAATGACATCTAATCTAATAGTTAAAAATTAATCCAGTTGTCTATATTACAGAACGTAGGAAGTAAAACATTCGAAACAAAACTTTTCTTGTGCACACTGGCAATTATTAACATAGTAATGATGCTGGTATTGGGATGTAAATGGTTTTAAACAAATAAGTTTATCTGCCATAAACCAGGTAGGTTCATAACAATAAACATTCTCGTTTTCTTTATACACAGCAAATGATCTTACAAAAATAAGTAATGCATTGCTACCTCTCCAATTTAATTCCTGTACTGCCTCCAACATGTAAGTCTAGTCTAGTGTTCTGGATTCCCGAGTAATTACTGTGCATAGAAATATAACTAGTTAAATCCCTAGATGACATGCGTTGCAGTTGCAGGGCCAAGCAGATGTAGCACTATGTTATTGTAGACAGGCGTCATCAGGCTATCCATCAGGCGACTTATTGTTCTCGTCACTTTCCTAAAAAAAAGATGATTATTAATTTTAAGTATGATCGCTCGAACAAAAATCAAATCGAAAACACACCTCTTCAGCTTCAGCTTCATTATACAATTGTCCAATTTGTATATACTCTATTATTTATTATCTAATAGTTATATCTCACATAAAAATTTTATATTAAGTTAAGAATGAATTTCGCAAATTCAGAATTTATATGAAATATTTCCTTGCCTTAATATTATAATATTCTTTGCATATTAATTAACACCGCTTCGCTATCACCACAAAGTGATCATTCTTGGAGACCATTCTGACCCGCCCGAGGCGTTACTTGTAAGTTACTTGCGAATGAGACCATAGATTAATTAGTGCAAACCGGACATCTCTTTACATTCTCTCTTTAAAACATTTCTGACTTATTTTTTTTTGCTATATAGATGATTAATTACACTGGTAGCAAAGATTTTATCTCGATAAGGATTTAAATAAATTTATGCTGCAATTTTTTTACCTGATATTATTATCTAAGAGGTGTTATAAAACATTTTTAGATATTTATTTGCTATTAAATCGGAATTAATGTTTGATATACTTTTTTAATTCCATAATATGATTTTTAGTGTTATAATTAATGTCTGAACGCATGGTGATTGAAAACTGATTATCTAATGTATAATTATAACGAAAAATGTCAAGACTATGTCTAGTCTAATTAGTTTTTAAGAATAGGTAAGAGACTATCCAATTTATAACTTACTAACAACTTTTATGTTCCAGTTTTCTGCTTTTCTATATTATATGTATAACCAAGATAAGTTAAAGGTTGACGTATCCAGTCTCTCAATGATTAATCTTTGCTACACCTACGCACCGTTCAGACCTAAGGGCCCTAGCATCACAACCCGTGTCTAATAGTAAAGACAATGCCAGCATTTAGATATTGTTAAATACTATAATGTAGTGTACTTCGACTAAATAATGTGCCACGGTGAACTAGCAAGCATTACAACAGTTATCTTATGAATCTCAACCTGCGTACGCGTTTAAGCACAGTTGAGTTGTAATATACTTGTATACAAATTTAATTTGCCAATGAAATGTATTTCGAACTTTCAGTTACAATAATAGTATAAGTATAATAATATTAACGAATATTATAAAGATTCTAAGACTCGTCTTTCAAATCTTGTATTTGAGTTTTTTTTTTTTGTTTTATCTTCCAAAAAAATTTTAATATAACCACTGTTGATGTGTCTATTAAATAAAATAAAATAAAAAAAAATCATCTATCAAAAATCGGTATTTTAAAATCAACAAAACAGAGTAAAATAGAAATTCACACTATATAAAGAAAAAACAGAACGTCATCATTACTGTATAGTTTAATTTCTAGTGTAAAGGCATCACTTTAGATACAAAAATTGAAAAATTGATAATGTCCAGATTTACATTCATTACCACCAGAGTAGGCCACCTGAATGCTTTTGATGTAAATTCAGGCCAAATCTAAGTCTAACCAATTGCAAGTGGCACCATTAATACGCTATGTATTGAGAATAGCAATAATATCGACTGTTGCTAATAAAATGACAAATTGAAGCTGTCTATTCCTATTTCAGTTCACAACGGATAAATCAATCAGAGAACGTGACGTGGAGGCGCTGCGATCGCTCGACATTTTGAACAATGGCCCCAATTCGCTGTCCACAATTCCGCGGTCTTGGCATTAGTCATGATGGCAAGACGATAAGTAATAAGTACCTACGGTTAATGCAAAAGAAATGAATGAAGAAGATGCTGTAGAGCAGAAGCAGCCAACCTTTTTCTACGTAAGATTTATTGCGATTGAACCATTTTAAGATAGGAATAATCGAAACGAATCAGATATCATATTTATATCTGCTCGTAGTGCACCCTCTTTTTTATTTGAAATTATAATTTTATTTGAAAAAATTACAACCAATCTGACCACTTCATCTGACTTATTGTCAGGATTCTGTCGAGAACGACAAAATGAACGAAAAGAAATGAAGACGAGGAAATTAAAGGTAAAAAAAAAGATAAGGGTACCATTGTGGGAAAATCAGAATAACTGATAACTAATTTAAAAATATGTTGAAATAAACTATGCCAATCTGTATCTAGATGACTATATCCAAAGATGATCTAAGACGGCTTATTTATATTCAAATACTTCTCTTTTATGATAAGTGAGCGCTTGTAATTATATACTACAATACCATAAAAATAGTAGTAGCTAACGCTAATTCATTTAAGATTTTGGTCTATTAATTCATAATTGTAATATTGTCACGATCAAATTTTGATTATATCAATATATTAATAATATATCCTGCGCGGTTGGCTGATCTCTTGTAGATTGGCCGCTGTGGCCAGAATCGGTCGGGATGATATTATTATTATTATTAACAAATTAAGGACCTGAGATATAGCCCAAAAGTATACGCAGACACAGGGACACTTATTGTTCCTTTAATGTTATAGCCCGATTGAATTGACATCAGACACAACGGGATGTATACCAAGCGTAGAGTCCGTGATATCAAACCGATCTCATAACGATTACTCTGTTAGTTGGCATCGTAAGTAGGTGAGGCTAACTTATACTCATCCCACCTATTGGTAATTTTACTCATAGCCAATCGGTTGATCAGTCTATACATTCAAATTCAAGTAAGTAACAATAACCCAGGATTTCTGTTTCTCTCTTGACTCGAAGAGACATCAAGCATTAACCACATAAAGTGATTAAAGTGTAGTGCCTGGGTC
>DWHQ01000245.1:0-15698 GCA_018247955.1 Eurytides marcellus marcellus | reverse complement strand
CGACATAAACAAAGTAGCCAATTAAAGATATAAATTTTTGCCGCGTTACAGGTTTTAAAATGAGGTATCATAAAGAATTGGCAAGACTACAAGAATTATGAATGTTGAATTAACCGATTTACATAAACAAGATTTCAAGTTATCGCTTCACTGTTACAACTATAGCTATTGATTTTCATTGAACACAATATGCTCTTGGGCAAGTTTGTCATCGAATTATAAATTATATTTGTTATTGCGAATATGAAAAAATTAATATTCAAGTTTAGTCTGATGTTAAACAATAGAATCGGCGGCGGTCTTGGTGGCCAGTCGGTTTCGGTTCCGCAAAGTGACCGCAAGTGCGATCGCACCGTCCCCCGTTCTCGATATCAGCTCAATGAGTTGTTGATTGAGCATTGGACAGGCTGGACATAATCTTCGTCTTATTACACTCTCTCCCTTTCTTAAGTATCGAAGACAACAAATCTCGCAGTGTCAGTTTACTCTACTTATTACGTGCATCCTTAAGTGCTAGTTTTATGTTAAAAATGATGAAGTGATGAACATGAGTGTACAAGATGGTAAAACTTATTACGAGAGACATGAACTCGCTGATCCCGTTTATATTGCGAATAACAACAACTCTATTTACAGTACGGGAACATTACATTACTGTAGTATATACAGGTAAAACCTTGAAAGAATTTTTGCTTCAAAAATATTATGTATATTATTTGTTTTGAAAAAAAAAAAACTTAAGATCTTCAAGGCAAAATTTAGAGTTACTAATTTTAAGTTAAAATAAGCAAGTGTGTAATCCAAAAGTTTAGTCTGTAAATAAATAACAAACAAAAATAAATTCCTCTCAATCGATAATAAATAGTCAATGAACTTTAAATAAGCGTCTTTCTACCATTTATAGTAAGAGAACTTCTTTACGTTTTATGATATGCTTACACAATTTGTTATATTTCTTTTATAAATATGATACAATGGTGTCGTTCATAACTTTCTAATGTTCAAAACAGGCAGCAGACATATCGTGAATGTTAATCAGCGTAAGACATAACTGTCATGGTCCGTAACGCAATGTAATTTAAGTTATAAAACTGTTCCCGATATACATAGGTGTCAATTAAAATTCATTTTAAAATTATATAGTTAAAGAAAGCACTTTAAATCATAATTAGACATCAAAATAGCCCTTAATAAAAGTAATGTGCGAGCACTACTGTCTGGTATGGAGGGCAACAATTTCGAGGAAATTACTGGGCATAGAGATATACCACTTGACGAGTACATTTTCGGCTCTGCAAACAGTTTTTAACTGTTGCACATCATTATACAGTCCTACACTGTATAATGATCTGCCACAGTTCAAAACTGTTTGTTCATGATAGTAGTGTGGTGTTATGGACAGATGTTATGGTTATGGTGTGTTCTTTCCGTCAAAAAATTAATTTACAATTAATTTTCACAAAAATTCTTGAACATATTAAATATTATTATTGTGTAGCCATTTTTTTGTCTTGTTATCTCTATTGAATGACGGCATCTATCATGCTGTTGATTTATCATTAAAAACCGTTTTCATTAACAGTTTATGTGAGATTAAGTATGTAACGTTTGGCTTTGACTAAGTTATGCAAGCATTCAAGGGAAGCGATGGTTGGGAGCGAGATTCGCACCGCTAAGTTAGGTTACGCATTATACTGGCCGTTAACTTACGTAAGTAGCGCTGTCACAACACTGCAAAAGGCGGAATATTTTTTGTCAATCATTGTATAATATATGATTGATACGTTTATCCTTGCAAAGATATGGCTTATAGGTAAACAATGGTAAAAAGATTCCGGAATGAGGAAGGGTAAACGTGACGTGCTTCTTGCGGTGTTATTTCAAATTTCTCTGTAACGCATGTGAAAGTTGTTATTCTCGCATCACCGCTTTGTGGTATTTGCTTCATTTTAAGACCGAACACGCCTGTTTTCTAACTAATTCACACATAGTATCCATTATGTTAAGACATAGAGAATATTTTATTCTACTTTAAAGATAATTTGGGATATTTGAATTTAACGATTAGTTAGAAAACTTTACTTACTTATATTTAAAATTTTTATATTACTGTTCTACAAATATTTTATATATAAGTAAAATATAAAGCAATGACGGAAAAACGAGCAACTTGGAAAAGGTTTAATAGATTAATGTAGCTCACATAGGTGATGTAGTATACAAATTTTAATTAATATTAAATCTAAAATAATAATGACAATGATCTGGGTATAAAGTGAGTGTACCAATTACCTATATTTCGCAGGTTTCGAAATAAATTTATTTTAGGCATGTGGTAAATATTTCAATGAGAAGTCTTGTGATTTACCTTATTCAGAATGCTTACGAGCAGCAGCGTAGTCCGTCTTGATATGGCGAATAATATTGCCTTATTTATGGTCATGATTATAAATCCTCATCTAGACGGAACAGTGAGACGTTTTTGTCCTATTGCGGTTATACTAATTTTAAGTTAATTATGCAGTATACTATTAAATCGACGATTCCTAAAGCAATTATTAGTTTGAATTATATCTTTCATTTTTCATTTTATATCCAATGGGGTTCCTTGACGTAGAAGGAATTTGTTGAGTGTTTCGCCATCGTTAAAGATAAAAAACCTCTACATAAAAGGAATAATTTGTAAATTTGATCGATCTTAATATAGCCTTCTATACGGCCATGATTATTTATTTTAATCATAACCGTTATGAAATAGTGTGGCTAGTAATATAGTTATATTGCTGAAATACTACCAGTAAGTCTCCATAATTATAAAAAATGCCAATATGTTTACTTTAAAAGTTTAAATCTGTAGATGATAGCGAAGTGTTATTACTAAAGTACAAAATAATGTGTTTTTGTAATAAATTTTTATATGATTTGTGATGCGTATGATATTGTCTTCTTATTATTGGTCACGTTTAAAAACACTTCTCCTGATTTGGATCGAATTGAGTCACAATTCTTCTAACTTAACGCTAACAATTTTATTTATGTTGTAAAGTAGAATTATACTGTACTGCTTCAGAGCGATATATTTAAATGTTATTTTCTCTACCTTTCAGTCAAAGAACTGTACAAGAGACAAAAGGATGGGACGTGTTCAGAGAGTTCCCGCCCAAGCAGGACAGTATTTCTATGGAAACACAGAAATGGCTCGAGTTCACAGTGCGACTACTAAAAGTGCTTGCGTATGCCGTCACTTTTATCGTAGTTCTCGCCTCCGGTGTTATTGCGAAAGGCACCGTGCTCTTTATGACTTCTCAACTGAAAAAGGATAGAAGGATTGCATATTGTAATAGAAATTTAGGTAAGTATTTTTTTTTTTCGAGTTAACGTTAAACAATTAGTATAGTCAGGTAAATTGATTGTTATAATCCATTGAATTTTATTGTTCTTTATTCAAATTTTTGGTTGGTTTCTTTGGTTTGGTTTCTTATATATAACACTTTATGCAATATAATTTTTCAAGGTCTAATTAAAGAAATATTTTTTTTTTCCTTAAATCGAAAGTCAAAATTTTTAATATTTAAACTGCTAACTAGGTATGTCGAAATATTTTATCATATACGAAATACAATGGGCGACATTTTAAGTTATGGAAATTTTCCGTAATATTTTCAACGCATTAATTTTTATGTAGTTTTTATCTATTAAATCCAAAAGTTAAAGATTTGTAATTATGAAGAAAAAAGTCCCCATCGTGTAACAAGTTAAATCAAACTTTACTCTCCAGTTAACAATGTTATTAATTTCCTTTTTCACTATTAAGGTTTTGGTCCACGTGACAATGCTATGCCTGCTGGAAACTAAATAGTACATTTAACGATAGTATTCATATAGTTTGTTATAATGTACAACAGTACCAATCAACACATGTTCAAGGATTAATATTGTATAATTATTTCATTTCAGGTAGAGATAAACAGTTTATTGTCAATCTGCCAGACGAAGAGCGCGTAGCATGGATGTGGGCAGTTTTCGCCGCTTTTGCCATACCCGAAATCGGGACACTAATACGATCAGTCAGAATATGTTTCTTCAAGTCTTCTAAAAGACCTTCACCTGTTCAATTTATAGTGGTATGTAAATATAACATAAAATAAATTTTGAGAAGTCTTTAGAAGTTAAAGGTCTAATAACAATGAAGTTACAATAGGACTTACCTTAGGATAAATTTTATACAATAAAACAATAATGAAATGTTAGCAGGTGGCAGAGATATTGCGTAACATACAATAATAAATCAGAAGAATTAAGAAACTTTTCCTGTTTGAAGTAGGTTAAAAATGAAACTAGGCTATGTCAGCCTTTATAATTTTGCCATGTTAATGGTTGATACAAATTATCTAGTCTTCACTTTCTTTGTTGTGACAGATACAGGTTTCTTTTGTTGTGATAGTGGGTTACAAAAAATAATTTCCAATTGTGACAATTTTTAAATTTCATTACAATAAATTCAAATTGCTCGGTAAAATCACGTCACAGCGAATGGCGAATGGATTAGGCAATTAAGAATTAAAGGCAGTCATATGATAATGTCGATAACAATTGGTATTGTTGGCTTGTCATAATGTATTAATGTTCTCATCGCAGGTGCTTCTAGCAGAATCATTGCAAACAATTGGAATGGGCATCATGTTCTTCATCATTTTGCCGGAACTAGACGTCGTCAAAGGGGCAATGTTAACAAATTGTCTATGCGTGATACCGGCGATCCTCGGGCTGCTCTCTCGCAACTCCCGGGACTCGAAGCGTTTCGTGAAAGTGATCGTCGACATGGCGGCTATAGTAGCGCAAGTCACCGGCTTCATTGTGTGGCCGCTTTCGGAAAACAAACCGGTGCTGTGGCTCATACCAATTTCTTCGTTATGCATTTCGCTTGGCTGGTGGGAGAACTACGTAACGAGACAAAGTCCTATTGGTAAGAATAGTTATCACCTCTCGTTAATTGTAGTAACAAAAGAAGAATAGTAATTAATTCTCTTTAATTGAACCGCAATAAAAAAGAATATAAAAGTATTAACATATGAAATAGCCTTTTATAGGTTTTCTTTCGAAAAGCCTTTGTTGTCTTAACATTAATTTTATCTTTAAATTAACATAAAAAATGAACAGTTTATATACTTCAGGACAAATAAAAAATATTATCGAAATAAAAATCGCTGACAAAGACGAATTAAGTCATATTTCACAGAAATTGTCGCTAGTCTGCTATAGATTAATTTTTATTGTCACGATATGTATACATTAAATATACATAAAAGCAAATAACAAAATTTACTGGCTCGCATATTAGGGTATTAACATATAAAATGTATTTATTTGCTTTTCTGGTGTTTGTAACTAAAACTAACCTTTCAGGCATTATAAAAGCTTTGGCCAGATTTAAAGAGGAGTTAAGTGCTTCTCGTTATTATACGTACCGGTTCATGTCCATCTGGAAGATTCTTCTGTTCCTTATGTGTATCTTATTTTGTATTTGGATGGACGGTGACGAGCCTGCAATGTTTTTCCAACTTTTCAATGCTGGTTTTGGACCTCACAATATTGTAGTGGAGGAGGTATGTTTCTTATTGAATTTAGCTGTCATTATGTTGTGTTAAAATTGATCATATTTTATTATTAAACACTTTTTATTAAGCAATATGTTTTAACCAAAATTACCTTACAGATACAAATCCAATTAGGTGGAACTGTGATTCCCGATTTGGTCAATGCAACGTTAACTGGAGACTCAGTTGAAGTAGCCGCAGTCTATAAATCGGCCCTCTATGTAGTGCTCATTCAAATGTTTGCCGCATATTTATGCTACATATTTGGCAAATTCGCTTGCAAGATCCTCATACAAGGATTTAGTTACGCGTTCCCTATTAATTTGGTTATACCGCTCGTGGTCAATCTCCTTATTGCTGCATGCGGCTTAAGAAATGGTGATAATTGCTTTTTCCACGGGACTGTGCCAGATTATTTATTTTTTGAGAGCCCGCCAGGTAAGTTAAAAAACATTTAAAGCTTAGTTAATATCTATAAATTTATCAGATTTGGAAATTTATTTACAATTTTATAATTGCAGTGTTCTCACTAAGCGACTTTATATCGCGACAGATGGCATGGGTATGGTTATTGTGGTTATTATCTCAGACCTGGATTACGATACATATATGGACTCCAAAAGCTGAACGTTTGGCATCAACTGAGAAATTGTTCGTTCTTCCTATGTATAACGGCTTGCTCATTGATCAAAGTATGGCTCTCAATAGAAAGAGGGATGATCACAAGGATGTTAAAACTGAGGTTTGCTTGTAATCCCTAAGAGAATATTTGATTTAATATTCATTTTTTCATTACGCTCTAGAAGTTTTATCAAATAAAATACTTTTTGTAGGATCTTGCAGAAATAGAGAAAGAAAAAGGCGATGAGTACTATGAAACGATATCAGTTCATACGGATAACACTGGATCTTCCCCTAGAACCATCAAATCGTCGGATCAAATCACTAGAATCTACGCATGCGCTACTATGTGGCACGAAACGAAAGATGAAATGATGGAGTTCTTAAAGTCTATTTTACGATTGGACGAGGACCAGTGTGCTAGACGTGTCGCTCAGAAGTACCTTCGTGTAGTCGACCCTGATTATTACGAATTCGAAAGTAAGTACCATATTCTATAAATATCTAGACTATATAAATTTCCAAAACAATTTAATAAATAAATACGAAATACGATACGATAATTTCAGCTCATATTTTCTTGGACGACGCTTTCGAAATATCTGACCACAGTGATGACGATTCACAAGTGAATCGATTCGTCAAACTATTAGTGGATACTATTGATGAGGCTGCTTCGAATGTTCATCAAACGATCATTCGTATACGGCCGCCTAAGAAGTACCCGGCGCCTTACGGGGGTCGCTTGACTTGGGTACTGCCAGGAAAGACAAAGATGATTTGTCACTTAAAGGACAAGGCAAAGATTCGTCACAGGAAACGGTGGTCTCAGGTACCAAAAAATATTTACTCACATAAAATTATACTATTATAGATTAATAACAAAATTTCTTAATAAATTGAGTATACTATCAACAGGTTATGTACATGTACTATCTCTTGGGACATCGCTTAATGGAACTGCCAATCTCTGTAGACCGAAAGGAAGTAATGGCCGAAAATACCTTTTTGCTAACATTGGACGGAGACATTGATTTCCAACCTCATGCTGTACGTTTGCTCATCGACTTGATGAAGAAGAACAAAAATCTAGGAGCTGCATGCGGTCGTATTCATCCTGTGGGATCCGGTAAATAAAATCTAATTTGATTGTATTCATTAGTAATTGTATTAGTATGAAAATTTAAAATTATTGGTTTGCAAGTAGTATTTACTTATATATATTATTACACATTTTGCCTGCCTAAAAGCCATCGTATAAGCTTGATGGCTATTGATGACTATGTTTGTTTTCAGCTTGAAAATAAACAGACAGAATATCTAAAAGTAAAATAATAACAATCCAAAGAAAATTTTCTTTTAATTTCTTATAGATTCTAAAGTATAGTAAAGTATCGTAGTTTATATGATTTATAGTCTTAAATGCTTCATTATTTTTGTTTTAAGTATTTTTAGCCGACAACCAAAATATTGTTTAAAATGTATTAGTAACTCCTACACATTATACGAACAATTTGTTAAGTTTTCTTAGTTTATGTTAATATTTACAGGACCCATGGTGTGGTACCAAATGTTCGAGTATGCTATCGGCCATTGGCTACAAAAGGCTACGGAACATATGATTGGTTGCGTACTTTGTAGCCCGGGATGTTTCTCGTTATTCAGAGGCAAGGCTTTAATGGACGACAATGTTATGAAGAAATACACTTTGCGATCAGATGAAGCTCGGCACTACGTACAATACGATCAAGGTAAAACATTTGTTTGAGTGTTAGATGTAACATTTTTAGTTAGGTGAAAAGGTCATTATGTATTTTAAACAAATGTATTCATATTTTAGAATTGTATGAGAATTTTAGTAAATGATTTAATTAATGTTTCTAAATATTAAATTTGTAATCTTAAAATCTTCGTTATATTTAGGCGAAGATCGTTGGCTGTGTACGCTTCTATTGCAACGAGGCTACCGTGTAGAATATTCGGCTGCGTCGGATGCTTACACTCACTGCCCTGAGGGCTTCAGCGAATTTTACAATCAACGTCGTCGTTGGGTGCCTTCTACCATCGCTAATATCATGGATCTGCTCGTTGACTACAAACACACGATTAAAATTAACGACAACATTTCGACACCCTATATCGCATATCAGGTTGAGTATTTTTAAACAAAAAACAAAGGTAAAAATTGATATGCACTTTAGATAACATCATAAAATTTTTCGCTTTTGGCAGATGATGTTGATGGGAGGCACAATTCTTGGCCCTGGCACTATATTCCTTATGTTGGTGGGGGCCTTCGTAGCAGCTTTCAGAATCGACAATTGGACTTCATTCGAATACAATTTATATCCCATTATGATTTTCATGTTTGTCTGTTTCACGATGAAATCTGAAATACAGGTGACTTAAAATTTTGTTTTCAATGACAGTTTATACCGTTTCAGTTATGTGTTCGATTACAATTAAATCTTTATTTACAGTTATTAGTGGCGCAAATATTATCAACAGCATACGCGATGATCATGATGGCTGTAATTGTCGGTACGGCCCTTCAGTTAGGGGAGGACGGTATCGGATCACCATCTGCTATTTTCTTGATATCGTTATCGAGTTCATTCTTTATAGCTGCTTGTTTACATCCGCAAGAATTTTGGTGTATCGTACCTGGTATTATTTACTTGCTCTCTATACCCTCTATGTACTTGCTTTTGATTTTGTATTCCATCATAAACCTGAATGTAGTATCTTGGGGAACTCGAGAGGTTCAGGTGAAAAAAACGAAGAAGGTAAATATAAAGAAATTTCTTACTCAATTTTTGAAACAAAATTTACTTCGTACTTCAATGTTATTAAACTTTTTAAGGAAATTGAACAAGAAAAAAAGGAGGCGGAAGAAGCAAAGAAGAATGCCAAACAAAAATCTTTATTAGGTTTCCTTCAAGGCGTAAATAGTAACGAAGAAGAAGGTTCCATTGAGTTTTCTTTTGCTGGTTTATTTAAGTGTCTATTGTGCACTCACCCTAAAGGTAATGAAGAAAAAGTTCAACTATTGCACATAGCATCTACACTTGAAAAGTTAGAGAAAAAATTGGATACCATTGAAAGGTAAATCCCATCTAGTAATTTTATATAATTTATTAACAGTTATTTTTTTTAATTGTCTCAAAGTTATAATTGTTTATTTAAAATTGGATTGGTTTATAACTTTTTGACGTTTAATGAATCTACTACCTGTGCGGAAACAAAAATGCCTCAGACCTGAGAAGAACGGGTAAAGCCCCGCTGATTTTCTTTTTCATTTTTTCGTTTGCTTTTTCAAAATATAAGGTAGTTCTATTTATTTATTATTTAGTCATACCAACTAAATACATAAATCACTATTAGAATTATAAATTTCAAAATTCGTTGATTGGTTCAGATTTTTTACTTTTATATCTTTAACGATGTGATAGCCTCAAACTAATTAAGGTTTTTCAATAAACACTGGAACGTTTAAAAAGGTATATCCCTTAGTTATTGAGAAAAAATATTAAATACTTGCGATTTTATATATATGTATAGGTAAATTATTTATTCAAATATTGTACGAATTTATTTACAGATCAGTTGATCCCCATGGATTAAATAGAGGAAGGAAATTATCTTTAGGACCTAGAGGAAGTAATGCTGGAGATCATCAATTGGACGCTTTAGCAGAAGGCCCTGAAGAAGATAATGATTTAAGTTCAGATGCCGATACAATGTCAACTGCCCCGAGAGTAATAATACATCCAAGTTATGTATTTGTCTTTTATGTTATTGTTTTTTTTAATTAACTTTCTTACTTTTAGGAAAGAAGAGATGACTTGATAAATCCTTACTGGATTGAGGATCCTGAATTAAAAAAAGGAGAAGTTGATTTCCTCAGTCAATCAGAAACAACATTCTGGAAAGATTTGATTGATAAATATTTGTATCCTATTGATGCTAACAAGGAGGAGCAGGTAAGCTTGAAATATGACGATAGGTATATTATACATGCATTTTCTGGAAGCACTTAATGTGTTTTATGTTAAATCTGGAAAGGATCCGTAAGATGGTGTGTTCTGAAATGAAATTGATATCAGTGTAAGTATTTTCACACAAGTTTGTGTGAAGATAAAATATATTTCAGTTAAAAATTACTTTTTATTGTCGGAATTTTTTACTATTGCTCACAATGCATGCACAAATTACAGCTTATTTTGAAAAATACTTCGGAAAGTGAAAGGTAAATAAATTTAAATAATCAGATCATTAAAAATGGTTTTTAAACTTGTCAATCTTCCCATAATTTTAGGCCCGTATATCCAGAGACCTGAAAGAATTGAGAGACTCTTCTGTATTTTCATTCTTTATGATCAATGCTCTTTTTGTCCTCATTGTATTTTTACTACAACTCAACAAGGACAACCTTCATTTTAAGTGGCCTTTTGGAGTTAAAACTAATATAACTTATGATGAGGTTTCGCAAGAGGTAACGTGAGAAACTACTTCGTGGCGATCGGCTTTCAACGATGACTGAGGATAACGAATCTTTTAAGCTCATAGCTCTTTTTAATCAATGTACCATTCACCTGGTCAACTTTGAAAGCTGACGCAATTAATCATTGTCTTGTTTTATGTAATTTTACAGGCACGAATTGCACGTGACTTGATAGAGCTTCGCAATAAGTCAGTTTTTGCATTTGTTATGTTCAATGCTTTATTCATATTGATAGTATTTTTATTACAATTGAACAAAGATCAACTCCACGTGATTTGGCCTTTGGGAGTAAAAACAAATATTACGTACATGGAGGATACAGGCGAGGTATAGCCAAATGTTACCAAAAATGTGTGTCACTTCACAAGTCTAACGACCTTCTTCTAACTTGTTTTGGTCTGTTTTGGGATGGCACCAGCATGGATGTCCCAGTTTTTTTTCTACACGGAAAACTAAATAACTTGGGCACCAACGGTTCTACACATAATCTAATTTTAAACCCTAGCCCTTGAGATCCTTCCTTTTGCAATCAGTTTTATCTACAACTTTATTACTGTAGCAACAGTGAAGCCCTACATTAAATTATTCTTTTTTACATACTACCTACAATGTTTGCACTCTACCCAATACCCCGAGGAGTTGTCTTTCTATTTATTAAGGTGGCGGTACTTTTCTATTAAAATGGTTTACGGTTTTCCTCGTACCTACATATCTTTATTAAAAGAACGTGGTGATTTGTTTAACATGTCTTTCTCTCACATTTAATATAATGACAGTTCGATAGTAATCTCAGTCGATGATGAGTGTCTAAAAGTTTTCATTATTTCGCAAATACATACACTGCACTATTTTCGAATCGTAAAATTTCACATTCGAATATAATCTGGACTTGGCATTTGTTAGTAATAATTTTGCAATTTGTACATTTCATTTTGCCACGTTCTAAAAATAAAGAATTATTTTGGATATTGCTATAATTGTATTGTTTTATATGGAAATGGCTATTTTTACGCTTTTATTGAAACTGCTTGGATTATTGTAGCAAATTTGTGTAAATATAGTAATGAAACTAATATTGATTTGTAAACTTTCAGGTGCTCATTTCTAAAGAATATCTGCAACTAGAGCCAATAGGTCTAGTTTTCGTATTTTTCTTCGCTTTGATTTTGGTTATACAATTTACCGCTATGCTGTTCCATAGATTTGGAACAATTTCACACATATTAGCATCCACTGAATTGAATTGGTTCTGCACCAAAAAGGTAAATTAGCTTGATTTATTAAATTAAAGCGATTTGTGTATATGACTGGGGATTAACAAAATAAACTTTTTTTTTAGTCTGAAGACTTGTCTCAAGATGCTCTTCTCGATAAGAATGCAATAGCAATAGTAAAAGATTTACAGAAATTGAATGGGTTGGATGACGATTATGACAATGATTCGGGATCAGGGCCGCAGAACGTGGGCCGAAGAAAAACTATACACAATTTGGAAAAGGCGCGACAAAAGAAGAGAAATATTGGAACACTTGATGTTGCCTTCAAAAAACGCTTCTTTAATATGAACGCTAATGAAGGTCCAGGTATGATTCCTTTGATTAAATATAATCTATTTTTCTCAATATAATGATGGTGTTTTAAAAGAAAGTAAATAGACAAAATCTGTCTGAAATGAGGAACAACTTTAACCGTGCCACCTTTCATATCACTTTGAACTGAAGTTTAACAGGATTAAATGTAATTTTAATTAATTCAATATCTATGATTTCTAAACTACACCAGTTATTATAATCCCAATTTAAACTTTTCTTATATAAAATTAAGTCAAGCACGAGCAATGGCACAGGCCAGAAGGTCAGTGACACACTTGCCCATTAACAGCAGCGTGCTACACAGCGTATGGCCCTGCATTGGCTCTTCAGAGATGTAAGCCGAAACACAGTAAAGCTGACATATACTACTTGTCGGCTGAAACTTGACAATGTTGTGGTCCTTCCTCAGGCGTATTATACAAGAGTACCAAATTTGTATTTAGAATATCAAAACAATTTTACTTTTTATATTATCATCATTAACCAACGACATGAAAGTGTGTAGCGATTGAAAGAATGCAATTTATTTAGGTTCTTGATTTTCTCAACTTACTGACCCCAAGCAATTTCATGTTTTAGGAACCCCAGTGCTAAATCGCAAAATGACCTTGCGTAGAGAGACGTTAAAAGCTCTAGAGACGAGGAGAAATTCCGTAATGGCGGAAAGAAGAAAATCGCAGATGCAGACTCTTGGAGCAAACAATGAGTACGGGGTTACTGGAATGGTAATGATTTGTATATAACAAATATAATTTTTTTTTATGAAAAACAATTTGATGAAGCTGAGGCTGCGTATGTGTTTTTATTCAATATATCCCGTTCACACGGAAATGGTCTCGGCGCCATTATTATTGGATTGCCTCCCTTATCGGCGAAATAATTTCTATATAATAGTAATGTAAATTATTATTTATAAAGATGTTTTTATTTATTACTCACACATTACATTGCCTTAGAAATTATCTCGTAGTTCTGACCGAAATGTTCATATCATTTTTATTGAGAACGAGCGACATAACTCTTTTCGATTCACATGAATAAGTACTTTCATATATGTGAATCGGTTGGACTCATGTCATGTATAAATATAATAAAGTAATAACAGTATCTGTGGGCTAGCTAATAGATGTCGCTATCACTAGAGCGAATGCAAAAATGTACACTTTTTTTCCCGAACACCTACCTATTTCGTCAATGTTTATCCCTTTATTTAAGAAAAGCACTGGTCTTCCCAACTCGTCGAGGTTGTTTGATTTTGAATTGATAAATACGAAAGTCCGCAAGTCCGCGCTTAGCCTGACGTCACGATCAGAACACATTGGTTGCCAATTTATAACCGAAGTCAATATATGAATTTTCAGCTAAACAATAACCATGGCGTGGTCCCCCGGCACCGCACGTCGACCGCGAATATATCAGTAAAGGACGTATTTGCCGAACCCAATGGAGGACAGGTGAACAGGGCCTATGAGACGTCACTAGGCGACGACGACGATATTAACTCCATGAGATTACAACCAAGGCAAAATCAAGTAACATTCCAGGGTAGATACTAATAAAAATTCCTATAACTGCGAATTTGTTTTGGAATATGAAAAATTTATAAAAAGAATTTAGATTAAGTATTTGTAGATACTCATTATGTATTATTATAGGTATAATTGAATCCTGATTTGTAATGAAGACTCATATACTATGTTTTTAAAATCGCATGGCTGGTGATATTCAATGCGAACATTTTTTTTAAACATTTACATCAAAGTACTATTACTCAATTTTGTTATAAGATATATCTTGACACTGCCAATTATTTTTTACAATTTGTATTTCTTTATAGTATTTATGTAAGAAAATAAAAAATACAAATTCACCACCAGAGTTTAATTTTTTTTAAGTTATTTGTGTATCTTACCCGATTTGTATTTCCTATTAATATTAGCAATCTTATTTCACGAAAAATTAATTAGTAATAAAAGAGACTTTTAGTTTTGCTAATCAATAGTTTATGATAATTAACAAAATAAAAAATAAAGAAAACTTATCCGCACTTAACATTGTTCAAATTGGTCGGTCAAGGTAAACAAAAGTAATGGTAGAGATAAAATAAAACACATAAAGAAAATAATTAAGCCAACTATGATACCACCCCCTCTAGTAGTTCATAGTGATAAAACTACAACTATAACTCACCTAAAACTAGTTCTGCGGTGGATATTTTTAGTTATTTTATATTTATACAAAAAGTCATATAAACATCTCACTATGCGTTACAAATTGATCGGCTTTACACATTATGCATATATGAAAGTAAACTAATTCTAATATTATACAAACACATTCACAGATACAAAATTAAGAATTTTCTCCCTCGCAGGTTGTCTTGTTTTGTGACCAATTTGGTCATCAAAAAAGTGATATTAGTGTTAATTCTAAAGTCTAATATTTTTCGGTGTTCATACCATTTTACTTATCGCGCCTGCAGGGATTATTCTACATGTTGCATTTATACACATATTTACATATATCTCTGTATACAACATAATATAGTAGTAACATAGTAACACAATATATTTACAAATTATTTACTTTGTGTTGTTCAGTTTTTTGGCACATGCCTGAGTACATACCATACTTACACATTGATTATTGACTTAATAAGTAAAACATAGCTCATTGGTTTATGTAAGGTATATGATATACCATATCATGTTTACTTCTGACTACACTATATCAAAAAAAAATGGTTCATAGTAATGTCGATAAGGGTTACATGGAGATGACTTTAAAATTGGACGGCACGAGTCGAAATTTTCTAAGTGTTTGACTTTAATTCATTTCCAATAAGGAACGCACACCGAATATGTTAATGATCCTAAAAAAAAATTAACTTACATCGAAGAAAATATCACATGTCCTTCATCATAAAACTCCATGTTGATCTAAAGGTAAATTTGACTTACTTGATTCCATTTAATGATATTGAATTGATACTATTGTTAATTCGATGGTCAAGCCATTTCAAAACTGCATCATATCGAATAGTTTCTGTAGACATTCAGATATGAACTTTAATCGATTGATCAACAATTTAAATATGCGTTATCAACTCACAACTATGGTGGATATAAAACGTAACCTTATTACATAGTAACAGCACCCGTCTTTATAGGCTGTGGTTTCCTTGCACACTTTGTACTATACATGGTGGTAATTTGGGTTGGCGACATACTCATACTGCTGTTATGTTGTAGAAGGCGCTGAAACGATCCAAGAAGGCGGAGTCGTCGGCTGAAGGGGGAGCGTGATCGGTAGAGAGGGGAGCGTGAGTCGGGGAGTGGGGGGCGTGCTTGGCGGGGTGAAGGGAGGGGGGGGGGGGATGGGGGG
>DWHQ01000244.1:0-15744 GCA_018247955.1 Eurytides marcellus marcellus | reverse complement strand
CACATTAGCTGCTGTGATTGCTCTTAAAGCGAACTATCTACATTGAGACATAGAAAAATGTGCACACATTTTTTATGTAGAGTACATTATGGAAAATTGAACGCTAGCCGATGCGATGTATTACAAGAAAGCACATGTAATTACGAAAGTAAGTAGCTACCGTACGCTTATCTTTCACTTCCCACGCCGCCATAACTCAGCCAAGTCAAACTGAAGCTTTAAAATCAAAACAAAAGAGCTACGGAGCAATTTATTTCCCTATGCCGCCCGCCCTCGCGAATTCATTACTGGCACAACCTGACGCTTCCGTTTCCGACACTTCCTAAAAGGAATCCATGCCAATGAAATATATTTGGACAGGTTACATTGAAGAGTTTGTATGCATAGTTTTCATAGCGCTCTGCATTTTATCGGTAATGAATAGCACGGTACGAGAGTTTATGACTTTGCCGCGCGTCTTGTAATCGGCGATGCATGTTCACCTCGGCTTGACGTGACTTCGTTTGCAAAGTCACTATTTAAAGGAAAAACTAACATAAACTTCGATGTAGCGCACGAAGGTTTTATTAGCTTTGAGTAAAGTTTCGTTTAATGGAGTGCTGTTTTTTATTTCCCAAATTGTGTTTAATTTTTAAGAAAAAAAAACATCAGGAGTTTGCTGCTGTTATTTCGGAGCCAATTGATTCTTGATGCCTTACATTGTTTAACGTGCAACATTAACTATTTAAATTCTGTTTTTAAATATATTTATGTTGTTGTTCTTTTTAAAGCCGTTTATATGTTACACTATAGAATTATTAGAAGGTAAACGCAATAGCTTATGGTAGAGAAAACTAAACTAAGAGAAAACAATACAATTTTATAGAGCCGTTTTTTTAGAGCCGTGGTAGCTCAGTGTCCGGGCGCTCTCTTTTAATTCAATATGTTCGAGCAACCTGAATTCAATTCCCAGAGCCGGCATCAATGAATTTGTTTATTTATAATTAACAATTTTAAGTGCTGACTTACCACGTGCGCAGCGGTGAAGGAAACTATCGTGAGGAAACCTGCATATTAACAGTAAAAAAATATCTTAAGTATGTGAATCCGAAGTGGGGCCGCGTGGCCGTCTGTCTTATATCCCCTGTATAGACAAGGGGCACAGGGCCCTCTCTACCTCCAATCTCCTCCATACTTCCCTCCTCCTCTTGCCCCGTCTCTTCCTATTCTCCCTCGTCTCTCTTTCAAAAATTGTCCCCTTTAATGGCTGGCAACGCATTTTCAAGTTCTGCAATGCTGCAAATGTCCATGGGTGCTGGTGATCGCTTACCATTAGGTGAGTTTGTAAAAAAAAAAAGTTGTAGGACTACTTTCGAGAGTCCGTCTAGACTGGTATCTCCGAATTGCCAGTTACTGTACCACCATGCAGCTATGCGTAAGCACTTCTGTGTTCCGGTTTGAAGGGCAATGTTGTCAGCGTAATAACTAGGTAGAGATATAACATCTTAAATCAATGAGTGACGAGCGCAGAACAGGTTCAAGCGGTTCTGTAATCAGGCGCAGGACTTTCTCATGCCGGCGCTTTATCTCCTTAATAAAAAGAAAACCGTAATTTACATATCGATATCTGATAATTAATTCATTGCGCAACATACGTCCTTATTAGTATACAACGTTATGTATAATTTGTAAACTTAACGGCACGAGTAATTAACATGTTCCCTTAGTTGAAATACGTCCGCTAATTCATCATTTCTATTTCAAACACAAACATTTCGCGGTCGATATTAAAATATACAACAATAGAGTTCTCGGGAAAAGGTTATTAATACAATTGTAGTCGTAATTATTTGTAATTATTACGATAATTTCGTTTCGTTAAGTGTCTCAGTGGCGCCCTTTGGTCGCCATCGCTAATGCGTATCGCAATTACCGCAATTCTATTACTTTCGCGGAATAAATGGTAACGTGAATAATTAATTAAAATTACCAACAGTTGGTCGCAAATTGAAATAAATGTTATTACTTTTAAAAATGTTATATGTGTATATGTTAATGTATTTTGATTTAATTTTAGTATGTTTTTAATGGTTTCTTGTATTTAAGCGAATACTGTATTGGTGGGCCATGGCGGCCAATCTAGAAGAGATCAATCATCTGCGTGAGATAGTGCACAAGTCACAAGTATTTGTTATAACACAGGAGCACTCACTCTTTTTTTACTCTTACAGCCTGATGGGACGGACACCCGTCACAATCTGAGAGATCAGGCGTAGAGGTCGCGACAATAATCCGACTTCATAGTGACGACTACTCCAAGCCACCGCTAGATGGCGTCGACAAGTAACCGGGACCGACTTTTACATCTAACCGAAGCATAAGAATTATTATTGATGGGAAAAATATAATTTATCATTACTAAACATTACTAAACATTGTTGTAAGAAATAAATTTAGGGATTTTAAATTCCGTAAATCATTTTCGTTTTGACAATGTTTAATGCCATTTAATGTTAAAATGCTTTAAAAGTTAAACAGGGAATGTGTTAAGATTGGTAGAGAAGAAGCTAGGTTAGTAGTTGTTCTATATAGTGTGGCATAGCTGCAAAGAGCTACTTTGTGTTTTTATGTTATATTAAAATGTATGATGGTAAACGACGTACTTACCCAGTAACTGCGCTTTTCTTTTACGCTGCATTCTTCGCCCAGGTATGCCCGGTAATTTCTTAGGAAATTATGTGCAGATGTTGTATGGTACATCTAGTACCTACTGCAATGTTTCCAGAGATATGACTGAGCATAGATATATACCTCTTTATTCTGCGTGCGTAATTACACAATGTTTGGAATCTCTCGGTCACTTTAAAACGACTAGTGCCACTATTCTGTTACGGACAATAGTCACAAATTTCCTTAAAAAAAACATTTAATAATCTTCATATTGGTATTGTCAGTTTCTCAATCCGAGCATAATGTCTTCGTACATCAAGATTGGTATATGTTTAACGAAGCTTGTGCGTTTACTAAGACTAGATCATTTCTCGTCCTTGGTGCGATGTAAGTTAACCTGCAGCTGAAATAAAAGGGGAAACATATCAACATGATTGGCCAAATAGATTAGAGTTCTGAGCAGTATGAGCTACGTACGTACGTATCTATACATATACATGTTTACAGTCCACTGTGTCGAATGACATTAGTTTACTTTCAAATAAACCTGCATAGTAACTACACGTCGTTTTAATTTAAAATCACCCTTTAAACTGAAGGAACTCTTACGTCTTAAAAATGAAAATAAAACAAACAAATAGGACGATAAAATCATCAATTGTAGGAGCGTACTTAATATGTAATAATAGTAATCTATATAGGTGTGCTTAAAAAATAGATATGTGTGTGTATATCGATATGGTTACATATGCATATACACAGACATATATATTTATCCATAGTATTACACTTTTATCATTATTACCATTTTTTTTCAGATTAATTCACCATTTTAGGTATTTGAACAGCATATATATATATACATCTGTAAGTTAGTTAATAAATAATGCATTACGCGTCCCTGTCATTGGCGCGTGTATTTTCTCTACGTGTAATTACACCATTCATTAATAATTCGGGTGAATTAATGTGAGAAAGTATTAATTAACGTGCCATACTTAGTTAACAACAAAGAAATGATTAATATACGTAGATAAGAATGGTCGGGGAGTAACGAAAATTTGCCAGTTTTATGTCGCATTGTTTGATGTTAAGCCGTGTTGATGCAACGCGTCCATAATTGCGCAGTTAGACGCTTATTTCAGAATATAATTGGACGATTTTTTGATGATCTACGAATTGTTTGTAATGCCTAATCTGTGGGGCGTCCCTTTTTAACGCGTTCGCAATTATGCCTATCATTTATTGCATCTGAAGGAAAAATTACAGCAATAAAATATTTATCGTACTTTTTTATCGCTTTTGCTTTCTATAAATATAACAGAAAAAAGCTCTTTTAAAATTTTCTCTCAACACCAAACACTTTCATTTCGTAATTATAATACTTAAAACGTAAAAACTTAAAACGTCAGTGATCAAGGGTTTAGGTGTTTAGATTAAACAATTATTTTAACACGACAGCAGTTACATAAACTTCAATCTCTATTCAGATAATTACGTGTGACAGAATTAAGTTGCGCATGTAAGTTGCATGTTTCTCAAACTGTTTGAAATTAACATGTTAATTCTGAATTAAATCTGTAATTTAGCCTATTGCAGCAGTTAGCAGTTTTCCTTATTATAAACTGGCTAAGTCCATGTTTTAATGAAGCCGAAAAATTTTAATCCACGTGGGAGACACATAATTGCACTTTACTTCTTACAATACACGCTATGAACGTTCAAACGAATAACGTATATACCATCTGTGGTAGATTTTAAAAGCCTTTCCTTAACTTTTCATGTTTTTCTGGTTAAAATTGTTTCGAAAGTTTGGCATTTGGTTATATTAATAAAGATTAATTAAAATAATTCGATGATACTTTAATAGAGTGAGATTTCGAGGCTTAGTAAAAAGCATTTTTCAAATTAAACTTAGCAAACTGCGGGATAAATTACTTTTTATTCTTGTTTCTTAACAGGCTGATTATCTGATTGTCTGAAAAGAACGGTTATCTGCTTGTTAGATGGCATTTTTGGGTGGTCGAGCCACTTAGCAGTTCCCTTTGGTGCTTAATGGGCCGGCTCGAATCGGAGGTAGATAGGTACCACTACCTCACAGAAAACGGCGTGAAGTTGAAGTGCTTGCGGTTCAGCGTTTTGTTCCGTGAGTGAGGTTGCTTTCCTCCCTGTCTCTTCCCACCTTAAAGGCCGACTACTTATTTGCAAGACTAAGATGTTGCGAATGTCCATGGGCCGTGATGATCGCTTACCAGCAGGTGAGTTCGTTAAGGTTCTACTCTGTAAAAGAAATGACTTACCATTTCTTTCAGTTTCGTCGGTAGTTTGAAATAACCGCTAATATGAGAATCCTTTATGTTGACAACATTTCAACGCCTAATCTCTCCATTCTTTTCAGATTTATTCTCCCCAGACTGTGACAACAGTGAGTGCGTCTGCCTACACTTCTGTACCAAAATATGCTCTTACACAGTCTGTCGGAATTTCCTATATTGTCCACTTTGACCAAAATTTGGCTAGTAAAACAAATTTTATTTTATTTATTATTTATAACGCAGCTCCATGGAGATAAGATCAGTAGTCGTATAGGCTCTATAATTCGTACATAATTTTCGGCTTCCCAGTTAAAAAAAATCGTGTTTATTTATTGATAAGTATGTAGATCACGAGACCGTCGGCTTTCGAAGCGACTAATGAAAACAAAAGTGCCAAGCGTTCATCCAAAAGAAACTCATAAGTGAAAAACGTTGACCATTATAATTGGATATAAAATTATATCGATACGAATATCCCGCTCATTTTCTCATTCGATGCGAGACGAAACGTTCTTAATCGTAATAGTTTCATCGTATAATGAACTTTATGATTGAAACAATGAAGTCCTTTTTTGGTTGCCGTCTTAAGGGGATTACGGTTGTAATACGCGTGGGTGCGAAGCATGCGAGCATAGAGCTGCGGTGCAAATTCGTCACGGATGCTTATCGAGCGGGCACTCGATAAAGGCGGCTTGTCGATGTTTTATTATTACAGGGAAGCCCTCTGTAATCATAACCCGACTGCGGCCGTGTTGAGTTTCCGTGGGATTTACACGGGCGATGTTAAAGCTTTAAAGATGCTCGTTCAAAGCTAACCGTATCAATTAATAGGTATGCGTGGAAACGAACGACGGTGTTCTCGTTGGTAAGATTTTTTGGTATTTTTTTTCTTCGTTTATGTTCGAGTTGAGGGCTTGGTTGTTTGACTCTGATTCAAAATAATTTAAATTAATAAAGTAATGTATATTTTGCATAATAATAATGATGATTGAAAATATTCTTCTTCTGACTCGAATTTTGGTATCAATAGGTGATCAAGTTCCGTGACGCAACGGTCGGCGGTGATTACTTAGCACTGGGTGAACCATTTACTTTTTTTAGTTTGCCTGCTACCCCATAAAAAGAGAAAGAAAAGAAACAAAGCAAACGCAGTCACTTCTCCTGTCAATAATCTCATGGCCCGACGGAATGGTATCCGTAAGTGAAATTTACGTATCGTTAAATATTTTTTTATTGAGGAGTCTGATGATAAGTGGCTTGTTTATCCATTGGAACGCAATGCCACTTAGTGTTGAAAACACTTCTATTAGACACTTTAAAACTGTTTAATTCTACACTGCGCTTATCACCCAGAGATATGAGATGAAGCAACTCCACACCTTGTAATTACAATATAAAGTCGCCATTTAAACGGCTACAAAGTGATACAATTTTTTTATCGATCTCCAATTTTGGGAAATAATTAATAATGTAAGATGAACGCCAAGCTCCGTACCGGTACTTTACTGGACTAATCTAATTTGTGAACCGACGGCATATTTTGACATTTAAGGATTGCATAAAATATGTTTTATGACCTTAATTTACTTTATCAAAAGAGCATTAGTGTTGGAGCTTTTCACGTAATACTCTGGGTTCTAATAAGCGGAAAGGCAAGGTATACAGCCTAAATATCGACCTATGCGAAGAATAAAGTTATTTATGATTTTGGCACCATATATAACTTTTTTGTATTTATTAACCTATTGGACCTAAATAATATACTAATGCAATCCTAACTTATAAGTTTAATATTCTTATATTTAATATAGCTTGTGTTAGACAATTTGAGTTGTATTATTTTAACAAATACCAGAAAACCATTCGGTGTCCATATCACTTTATGTTATACTTAGTTATGTCCACGGAAGGCACTTCTTTTTACAGAGAGTATTAAGGAAGAGAACACGAAATACAAAAATATATAAAAATATTTTTACCATCTCATTAACAATTTTAAGTGCTGATTTACCATGAGAGGTAAATCAGCACTTAAAATTGTTAATTACAAATTATTTGTTAAGTGCCGACAACGGGATTTGATTTTCAGATCGAGGAACAGGAAGAGTTTTAGCTCGAGTATATCAAATTTAAAGTGAGTCTTGTATATAGAGCTATCCCGACAAGACTTCATTGGAATGTTTTGATTTAAGAAAAAAAGTCGCAATCTATGTTTAAATTAAAAGAAAAATTCTTCCTTCGATTTTGAGAACTGAATCAACTTGAACAAAGGTATTCACTCCAGACTCCATTAAGTTGCCAAAGCAAAACGCGTCACGTCATTTGACGTCGTGCCTCGCACTTCAATGATACCGCTACGCTATTACGGAGTCAGAAAAATAATTAATTCTAAGCACAACATCTCAGCTAACTTAAAAAAGCTCTCAGGGTGAGTTTGTCATTACTTGCATATTTTTTGTTTGAACGGTACTGTAGCCATTTCTTGTGAAGTTAACCAGACATTCCCATGAACACGCTTAAAACTCAAATATTTTGTTATACTTTAAACTGCTATATATATATATAGCATTTCCAACAAAATTAAAATAAATAAGTATAATGATAATTTTATAAATCGTATTATTCATATTATAACCAATATAATCCAATCTATTAATGAATCTTATTATATTATGTAGTGGTACAATAAATTCTCGTCTGAAATGGAAATCGAAATTTATTGTACATTATGTACAATAAATTTCGATTTCCATTTCAGACGAAAATTGCCACATTAGACAAAGTCGTCCCATTAGATATATTATTGAAGCGATGTAGATAACATAATTCAAATTTTAAATCAAAAAAAAAATGAAAGAAAAAGAGTTTATGATTCAGCTATTCTTAAATTTTTAGGTAATAAAAATACAGAAATCATTCCAACCTCTACAATTCAATATACTATGGAAGATGAGATCATTGAGAAAGTCAGTACAAAAATTAAAATTTTCGTACTGACTTAAAATTATTCTAAACTTAGACATATTCGATCAATCATCATATATAATTTCGATGTTACTAAAAAAATTCAATGTTTTTTTAAAAAATCTATAAATTATTTAGATATCGAACACCATTAGGACTTGACATATTTGAAACAGAACAATACAATTTTCTTTTACGAATGAATCAATCCACAGTCCTGCTTTGTGGTGCTAGAATTATACTGGCCCTATTTCGGTGCAGCATTTTTCGCGCGCCCCCGCGACTCCGCCAGAGGGTGATTTATGATAAAATTTAGAAGCGGCCCTTTAATATCAACGAGCCTTTCAAATCTCGGCCCTTTGTAGATGCCGGTGCGGCGATAACCTAATTAACAAACGTTATATATCAGTGCCCGCTCCGCAAGCAAACACCAGGCCTTATTTATTGGTCTTTCGTATACGTGAGCGTAGCTTGGGGTTTAATTTACCGCGTTCCGAACATAATTGCTTTTAATCGCATATCTGCCATTGGTGACCGAGCTTGTTATGGAAAGGGTTAACATAATTAGCATTTACCATTTTCCTTATGTATTATATTAATATGTAACACGAATACTACTCATAAAAATATTTTAATTTTTTTAACTTTACGGCAATTAACATTAAAATCATCATACAATAAAATCTAATGACCATAAACTCTGAGAAATTTAAATTTGAAGGAAATATGACATTTACGCAGTAAGAACATAGGTAATTAAACTTATCATGCTTTAAAGACTACCATGGCTGGATGTCGTGTTTATTTATGAATTTTCAAAAATGTTTAATTAAGACAAACTACAGAATTTTTATAAGACATGTTATACCTTGGGACAGTTATATAATATAATAGATACTAATAATGCTGACCAGAGACATATTCGAAATATGATACTTACAGTAAGAAATCTCCATTAAAATTAAAATTAGAAATTAAAAGCAATCCTAATCTACTTTTTAGAGTCATATGAACATTTTAGAATTGTATTATTATACCTTTGTCATAGAATGATAAAACACTGAGAATGAGTCAATACTCTAATCAGGTTTATTCTATGAGTTTTTTTTAAATATAAACAAATAAATAACAGTGATATCAACCTACAGAAGATATATTTTGTAAAATGTTTTGTGTGTAGGATATTATTACTATCGTTTCACATTGATGACAAACTCTAGGACATTCAATTAAGACAAATTAAAGGCTTCGGAAAAGCTATTGTAAAATTAAACTTTTATATTATTATTACCTTTTCAGCTACAGAGCCCAAAGCTGGGACGAGTCAAAAGAAGAAAAGTAACGCTTGAGATGTGTAAATTGTAAGTTTTTTATTACTTAATCAGTCTTTTTGTCTATCCATTCTTAGGTCAGCTGCTGGAGTTACATCATATGGGCTGCTGCTATATATATCATGTTAAACCGCGTTTGCTGACATTATCCACGAACACTTTGTCTAGTATACGGCTACAGAGAAACCATATTGAATCGCGAGGGGCATTCGAGTAGAGATAACCCGTCCATTACTCTTTATTCAAGGGGTTCGCCTCTTGTGTCTTATGTAGAATGATGTTTGCGCTTTTAGTATATGCGACTCTGTAAAGATTCATTAAAATACCGAACCAGTGGAAATGCGAAGAGATTGCATAGACTCTACGTCGACAAGTTCACGCATGAGGACATGTGTGAGATGACAAAATAAGGGATTAGTGACGTTCGGCTGATTTTCACTGATCACTTCACATTGGCCGTGGTCCTGCGTTTACCTTTTCTTTTTGTTCTAGAAAAAGAGGTTAATTTACAAAGGCCTGTTTATATATAACTAATAATTTTTTAATATTAAGTGATTGCTATTGTCACCATGGACATCCACAAATATCCATGGCTGCAGTTGCGACGCCAATCTAAGTTTCACTTTAATTTATATTCAGTAATCTTAAGGTATTTTCCTGGATAGCCCGGCCATATTCAAAATTAAAGTCTAAAAATTAAACCCAAAGTCACAGTCAAAACACTTATTAAACTGTTTTTCAATATAGGATGAATATATAAGAACACATCAATATCAAATTAGGAAGTGAAATTAAAAAGTAATGTTCAAAGTATTTAAGAAGTTACATAGTTGAAAAGTCCTCTCTAAATGAACGTGTCACTATCGGTCTCTCTGATTGATAACAATACAGTGTGACACAGACCCTGTTAATTTTGAGATACGCTCATCACCCAGAAATTTAAGATGTTATATCTATCATTATCGTGTTATATTTTGTTATGTAGGCAACATTGCTTGTCGGTAAATAGCTTGCAATACAGCAGTACCTTAAGTGAACTTTGTTAATAGGCCCACTAATTAGAACAATAAGCTAAGACAAAATCGTGAAAGAAGGGAGATTCAACCACCAATTTTGGCGTTAATAGAATCAGCAAGGAAATCAGTATAGTAGTCCCGACTAATTCCGTTGGATGATATCATACAAAACATTTGTATGGCAAATTAAACTATAGATATAAGTATGTCAAAGTAAATGTTGTAAATATATTTCCCGCATAGACGGTATTGTGGGTTCATCCAACTTTCCGCTTCAAATCAACTCTACAAACGGTATCGATGTAAAAACCTATTACGGAATCGCCTTTTTATAGCTGTTTTTTGCCCACGCTTAGCCTCGATTATTGATTATATGTTTTTTTCTTGTTGACTTACATAAATTAGATTTCCGCGAAATTATTGAATGTTTACAATTCAAATAATCAAATTTTAATATTGTACAGTAATAAATGAAATAGGTTATAACAAGGAAAAAAATTTAATATCAAGTATTCGAAAAAGACTTTAAATATTAACTTCTGAGAAGAAACCGTTTATAAAATATTTAACCACTCACAATAAAATTCTATCTAACATTAATAATATTATAAACCTAAAAGTATATGTGTGGTTTGTCTACTTTCATGTTGCGACGTTCGGATTGATGTGATTTTAGAGGTGCAGTTTATATTTTTAATTTTTAAAAATTAAGGGAAAATAATTTAAAATCCAAAATACATATGAGAGAAGCCTCGTTAACAGCATAGTATATTATAATACCATTCTCTATATACTTATATGATAAGTTTTTCTTCTATATATTTATATAAGTATACTAGTAATAAGTCATTTTTTCTATAGCATTAATTCGAATAAATAATTAATCAACACTAATGTGTTGATTAATTATTTAAAGCAATTCAATGTCGCCCCGTTTTACCTCGCCGACGCTTCATTTATCATAAGACACCACGGTCGCCTCGAAAATAACCAAATTACAGAACAAATGGTAATGTACAACATCACACGTATCAATTATTCGCGGCCGTTTCATACCGCCGGCGCAATTTATAAAGGTGAGAGATTTTTAATAACGCTCATTCATCGTCGAATTGGTGTATAATTCAAATCTCTTTCCTCTGTATCATCGTAATTTACATACGCCAAAATAAAAAAGCGGTGTCATCACAAAAGACATTTGGGGGCAATATAAACATAATATCAATTTAAATTCCTTGTTAGTGAGACGAAAGCCGACATCATACCTGAGTGGGGTGCGCGGCGATTGGCTGGAGGGCCGGCCAATGGGGCTCTCTGTAGAGCAGTGTATCTGGTAGAGCGGGCGACTCTCACGGAGCGGGCGGGCCGACTATACGTGCTCTCCGCGCCTCAGTTCCTCTTCACACCTCGCACCGAAGTGACGTGACCGCGCTCCTTGCCCGTCCACATACTGAATTATCAATTTGAATATTTCGACCGCACAAAAAAAGTGACGATGCCGCGACCGTCGCGCGAATCGTACGGTGATCAAAAACCACCCTATTCGTATATCTCGTTGACCGCTCTAGCGATCTGGAGCTCGCCGGAGCGCATGCTGCCCCTGTCCGAGATCTACCGCTTCATCACGGACCGCTTCCCGTACTACCGGCGCAACACGCAGCGCTGGCAGAACTCGCTGCGGCACAACCTCTCCTTCAACGACTGCTTCGTGAAGGTGCCGCGGAGGCCCGACCGTCCCGGCAAGGGCGCCTACTGGACTCTCCACCCTCAGGCCTTCGACATGTTCGAGAATGGATCGCTGCTGCGCCGTCGGAAGCGCTTCAAGCTCCAGAAGGGAGAGAAGGACAATTTGAATGCCGAACTAGCTGCACTGGCGAGTTTCAACAGGGCGTTTTTAGCGCGTCAAGCGGGTGCACCGCCGCCTCCACCGCTGCCGACGGCGAGCCTCTACTCGCCTCCCATGTGCGCACACGTGAGCCCAAAACCCACGGAACTGCCCGAGCAGTCAACGATAACCATGCTGCCTCGAGAGAGGCCGCGCAGAGCTTTCACGATCGACGCATTGTTGGAGCCGGAACCACCCCGGTCTCCCCCGTCACCGACGATGCCACAGATGGTCATCCCTATGCCCTCCCCATACATACTGGCCGCCCAGAGGTATCACGCCGAGCTTCTCCAGGCCGCTGCCCACGTGCTCCGTCCCTGCTACCTGCCTCCTCCACCGATGCCGGTTGCGTGACACCAAACACTGCCGATATACTCTGACGTCTTGTGCAATGTTAGATTGTAAGTACCGAACACTTTTTATGGGCCGCTATACTCAATTGAGACCGTACACAATAAACAGCGGACGGTCAATAGTATAAACAGTACTGAATATGAATATTGCTAGAGTAATTGTAAAGGACTTAGATTTTAAATGTTATTAAACTCGAGCTAATGTTGATTGCGACGCAATTAATCGACGGAACGCGGAGCGACGAGGCCTAAATTCTGACAAATTACAAAGAACACTTAAATGGGCCCGGCGCGCTCGCGGCGAACCATTTCTGCCTCGTAATTTTCCTCTGTAGAGTAAACTAGTGATCTCACCTGTAGACATTCGTAGTTTTTGATCAACCTAGACGTTATTTATTTACATTTCACATGATATATATGCCTTTTGTTATGTAATAAGTTCCTGGAATATAATTAGTGTTGTGTACGTCGTTTTAAGTGATACATTAAGTCAGTATTGTGAATATTTGCCGAAAGTCGTTTTTAAATTATGTAAGTGCTGAAACTTTTTAAGAGTATGTGTCGCGCATCCTAATAAATGTTATTTATTTCCTTTTCCTCGAGTTAAGATTATGTTATATTGTTGCTAATGTAGATATCCTCACTGTTGTAAATATTGTTTTCATTGTTATTATTTCTAGTAGATATATTAAATTGAAAAATTATTATTACAAAAATTTGTTTTATTCATCTCACCCGATTCGATCAATAGATAATTTTCAAAATCTTATTACTTATAATGATGGACGGTTATTTTAAAATTTTGATACATGTTTTAAAATAATAATAGTTATAATTAATTTAGGATGGGTCTGAGAATGTTTTTAATTAACATTTTTTATTTGCCACTCATGTCAACAGAGCTGCCAATCAATACGATTATCCATAAACCTGAAATGCCAAATCGAAATGTCATAACAGTGCTATGAATAAAATTGGTATTTTTACGTCGTTATATACGTCACTTTCATCTCAGTTCTTATAAAAATATATGGTTTTCATTAGAGTTTTTGAATTTATAAATATAATTATGGAACAGGTTTTGATTAATAAAGAGCAAAGAGAACTGAATTGCTTTGATTAAATATTTCCGTTGATGTATGAAAAATTCATGGTCTGATTTTATGCATCGATTATGCTGAATCAATCAAAATATAGGTGTGTAATATTTTTTATGTGTAACTTTTTAAGGTATTGGACCGATTCAATTACTTGCCGTCCTTTTAAGAGGCAGCTTTCCTCCGATGAGCCGAGAATAGTTGTTGTTGAATCCTGCCACAGTCAAATAAGAATCCAAGATGTTAAATGAACTTACTTTTCGTTCACGTACCGTCTTAGATAAATTATCCAAAAACAAAAATAAGATTATTCAAATAACAAACTGTCTGTTTTTTTGGATGGAATTAAGTACAAAAGATTTAATACCCAACTTACCGATCCAAGACGTTGTCCTGTTGTTCTTTATAATCATCTCAAGAACTGCTGAACCAAAACAGCTATTTATGCAACTTTTTTCTTTTCATATTCGTTCAGATGTCTGCCTTTCCATGGGTTCGGTGTCTCGATGTAGCTAGACAGAATCGCATAGATTAAAACCATAAACATTAGTCAACATAAGACACGTATATATTCAACAAAACAACCATACAGTTCAAAATTTAAACTTAACACGTTACGAGTAGTTAGACCGACGTGGGGGGGCGTTGGACGAGGGTCGAAAAAAAGCACAAGCTACGTCTATGGGACCTCCTTCGTTTCGGAATTGGGTTAAAAACCGGCCACCAAGGTGGGCCTTTTCACGGTGTAACGCGGCGCATCGGAGCGCATTTGTGCCTTAATAGATCGTGGTATTGCCAGGTTGGGCAATTGCCGACTCATCGGCCTCCTTACTGGCAGAACGCAGGAATTCATGGAATCCAACCCGAGCTTCCGTTAAAGTATATAGATAGTGTATATTTTAGTACGGGTCTGGCGTCTTATTTTGCCTAACCCTTTAGAGTGAAATAAATGATGTTTTGTTGTATTAACAGCAATACCAAAACCATCATTAATAACAAAAGTTATTTGTAATATGTGAAGAAAAAAGTTTTTAATTTTATTTATTTATTTCATTTAATATGTCTTAATTAATATGACGATCCAGGTCCTATAAAGATTATACCGCAAGGTTAGTATCACAGAAGTTTCTTTATTATATTAACTTAAACTTCGAAGATACCAGAGAACTGCTTAAAATCGGGCAGGAAGGGGTTGAAGATGTTGTTTATAATTACTTGAGGTCGGTAATTATTTTTTATATAAAAATACTTTAAAAAATTGGTTAAATAATTTATTTAGAAGAAAGTGTTTTATCGCAAAACTTCTTGTCGGTTTCTCTGCCGTTCTGTCGATTACAAAGTTGTTAAAAAACTAATTATAAAGTTCTTGGTAAAGTTCCGATAGAAATATAAACTTATATAATGTGTTTTTTTTTTTTAATGTTACCGTCGGTTCGGATTTCTATTTAACCGAACATCGTCAGCCCAGTAATCTTAAAATTATAAATAACCAGACAAATAATCCAGGATCCTTATAGTTGGCAACACTTTATTCCATACAGAAACTGTTTGGTTCTGCTTCGCTTGTCACCTAAAGATCTAAGATGGTATATCCTGTGCCATGTAATAATGGTGACACTGTCCTTTAAACCGGAACATAGTAGTGCTTGTATATAACAGCGGTAATAAAATAACTGACAATACAGTGGTATCACTGAGAAAATAAACTATTATTAATCCCTTGGAGAAACGATTGAAATGATGAAATGAAATGACGAATGCCTTAAATATATTAACCACCCATCTTGCGTAGTTTGTTTTAGAAATGTCATTGTAATTTTATGAACATACATTCGTTGTAAGCAGAGTTCGCCTTTCAACCATGAAATATATATATTTTAATGTATTGTGGAACAAACCTTATAATTATTAAAATACTTACAGTATAATTTTTTTAGAAATAATACTTGCACTGTACCAGCCAGGAAGCTGGCTGGTAATTTTATGTTAAAACTTTGTTTATGTATAAAAAGAGTTCTTTGTTTAAGAATAAATATTTACATATGATCAAGACCGAACAGACCGCTCCCCAGTCCGGATAGATCATATTAGTAAACTTTTGGTAGTATTTTAGGTACTGAGACCTTTAAACTCG
>DWHQ01000243.1:0-15755 GCA_018247955.1 Eurytides marcellus marcellus | reverse complement strand
AATTTTACATATCAAATAATTAGCCTTAAGTTTATTTAGTCTTTTATCATGTTTTATCATTTTCGAGTGTGTTAAGCGCGCATCGATAGCTTATGCGCGTCGACTAAGACGCCATAACGACCCCAATAGGTTGTCCGCTATTAGATATGTGGTACGCGGGAACGGTAAGTGTCACGTTGACTTCTGAGTAACTACTTGCAGAATATTCTAGCCCCCCGCACATGGCGGCGATATGACTTGTTTCTTTGACGGAAACGCATAAAGTCAAAATTAAAGCGAAAGGATCGTTGATTTATTTTTAATATCAGTCTTTATTATCTTTCGCGTACGTGTTCAAATGATTGCGAATTGGCAGTGTTAAATCATTAGGGTTCGCGCGGGGGCACTAACTTTGAACACGCTTGGCACACTTTTCGTCGGCTCTGCTTCGGTACCGCATCGACGACATCACGTTTCCCATGTTAACTATTGTTTATTGAAGTCATGATGTGACCTTAACATTGTACTTTACGATTGTCTCGTCATCGGTCCGAGCACTGACATTTCAATAGAGAAGGTGAGCGTAGGTCGCGGCGTGAGGCGCAGCACGAAACGCCGCGTGGCCAGGTACATTCCCAACACCCATCACCCGCTCCCGCCCTATGACCGGATGGCTCCTATGTCAACGGCGACCTCATTCCGTATCGCGGAAGTCATCGCGGAATATAACTTATTCGCATCGCTAATGCCCCACCGAACGCCACTCCAAAAGCACGATCCCAGCGGAATTTATCTCGCGTAAAATATGACCATCATTTCTCACAAATGGAAATCGACGCATAAACGACGACCGCCAGGATTTGCACTCGCTCGCCGGGCTACCGTTTCTTTGGCATTTCTCTAAATGCATCCGGTACGCTATCAGAATCGGGGAGTGAACTGAAATTTGCATCTAACGCTCGCGTCGCTCTTGGCGTCGATTGTGGGTTCAGGCTCACGATTTAACGCCGGCTATTAATGCATTATTCAACGGAGTTTTCATTAGGCCGTCGCTATCGTTCGGCGGGATCGTTCTCTCGTTAAAATGTGGGGATGGCATGACGGCCGCTCGTATTCGGCGCGATCCTCACCGGCACGCGAGCACATATCACTTATCAAGCTGAAAGCTCCACTAAGTTTATTTCCAGCCGCAGCACGCCGATTCACCGACGATCGTTCTTCACAATCTCATGATATGTCTAGTGCCGTGAGCATATTCCCCTCGAAAGCTACTTATTGCTGTTTTAGAAATATGTCGTGTAATAGAATAATAAATAGAAACCAATTAATTTAAATCATTTCTAATAGTATAAATAAAATTATTATTTTGTCAGTTTTAATTACATTTTCGTCTGGTCTGGTTGTCTTTTAGGCAGCAATAGTTCGACATATATTTTCTTTTTACAAATAGTTTATGGGCCCGAGAGAGACATAAAATATTATAGCCGGGGGAAAATTTATAGTCCTCGTATTACAAACATGGACTATAAATATACACTATTTTATGCATTTCTAAAAAATTATGCATGAAATCGATACTCCCGTAGGTAACTACGGGTAAAACTTCTTAAGAAACAATTATGTATGGTTTTATTTTTATTTTATATGAACAAAAAGAAAAGCTTTTTACCTCTTATAAGTACATTGTGTACACCTAGAATTGTAATATTTGGCTTAGTAGAAATTTAATTCTGGAAGAAGTGCAAAATTCGAAAATGTATATATGATTGGAGTTTCATTTAAAATTTCTGGCAATCACGAGTATTTTCATCATTTAATCATCAACATTTTATCCTATCCGCTTAGCACGGATTCGGTTTTATTCTGTTTCTTTTTTTTTTTTTAATCGACGATCACGGATTAAAAGAAGGCTCGTTTGTAGCTTAACCAGTTGTAAAGAAACCGATGCCGTATGGTCAGTCGGGTCGGGACAGGTTTATCAACCCCACATACGCCGCGTATTCACGGATGCCGACTACGGTATACTTTCCACATTAATGAGCGCGCATCCCGTTCGCATCGCCCTAAATTACACGTATGCCTTATTATTAAGCAATAAATCGAACGCTCGTAACTATAATTCATATAAAAACCTGTTATTGATTTCATTAAGGGCACGATTCGAAATTATAATTGAAGGGATAACAACAACAATTTAGGGTTTACACTATTGATAAATTATGAGCTCGTTGATATGAAATTACCTGTAATTTATTCTTTCTTTTTATTTAAATGAAATAAATAGTGTAATAAACCGCATAGACATTTCTAAAAGCGTTATTATTAATTAGAAATAGTACTTATTATTAAACTAGATCTTTAATATTCTTTTATTTTGTAATTACACTATTGCAATTTTGTCTTAGAAGAACTAATCTGCGCGATCGCTTAGAATACACGACTGATAATAAACTCTCAGGCTTAACACCTTCTCATGTAAACAAAAGCCCCCTGACCGGGTTAACCTTGAATGGTAGATGTGCGTGGAGAGACGCAAAGGAAAAATATGCCATTGATGCAAGCGGCGTGCGTGCGCCAGATAACGGTCGTCGCGAGCCGAATAAGTGGTTTAACGTCGCAAGTGGAATGATAATGTTCTGAGCGACACGACTTGTCACGCGATTTCACTACTATTCGTCCAGGACCGTGACATTGTGAAAATCCAGCCTCCACAGTGTTAATTATTCATACGAAATGTCTACGACTTGCAACACGATATAACGCCGAAACGTTATAAATCTCTGAGCATTTTGTTTAACCAATTACGTTAAAGGTATAGTGTCATGTTGTTGTCAGCAAGTGATCGCGGGGACACAATGCGCCGCTAACGAGGTGCAGCGGCGGTCAATCCGCTCCGTGGAACACCTCAATTTACTCTTAGTTCCCGATGGATCACCCTAACCTCAGAACTCGATCCCGTACTGCGAGCAATAAAGCTCGAAGCCAATTCACGACTCGGCACTGTCTACCCATTATCGTTACCACCGAATGCGCTTCGATCTTAGGCGTAGTTTTAATAACTTCTCCTATCAGGCCGTTATAACAGGCGCAATATGCAAATGCTCGTACACTCTCGGAACAGTCACGAGCTGATATCAATAGCTGTGAATTGCCTCGCCAAACAAAAACAATAATCGGAAATAGAATGCCCGATCTCGCCGCACGCCTTAAGCCAGCAATATTAAGTTTCTATGAATCCTAATGCCAAAGGTGTACATGGACTCGGTAAAAACGAAATTACCTCTTTCTCGGGAATGAGTAATTTAGAATCCTTGCAGTGTGTTGAAAAACAGCGCGTTTGCAGAAAGAAAGTGAACTTACCAGCTCTCGCACATGCTCATACCAATTTCTGGTTAAGTCACATCGAGGTTGATGTCTTGAGAATTAAAGATTGCCTTTCATGATATAGCTGGCCTTTCTCTTTTGCGACCATACTGTGACAAGTACACTCTTCCTTTCTAAATTGCTCGAATTACTAGAATGCAAGTTATTATTGCGAGTATAAAGCGTCGTTGCCTACCTGTTAATTAATATAAGTATACAAAATTATGATAAGCGTTGCGAGACGAAATAATCAATTAATAAACACTATATTGAAATGTTTTGACGTTTTGGCGAACAAAAGGTTCTTGAATGAGCGTCCGATTCAAAAGTCGCTTCATCATCTCCCCTCGCAAACTGCTGTAACAAAATAAGATTACCAATTTTCTCACGTTCGCATCGAGATCGAGTTGGCGACGACAACCTCTGCAAAAAGTAAGTTGAAAATCTAATAGAGTTTGTGGCAAGCCGTGCTATTTTTACCTTATTTAGCTGGCACTGTAGGAGAGCTGTGTAACGCTCTCAAAGACAAACGGAGTAAACCTTACATTACCGTAAGAACTCAAAACCGCCTATCTGTCACTATCCTCGCACTTTTCTATGATAAGTTGGGTTTTTTTGTTTGATTTCTATGATATATTTACCTGTTATGAGCATTTATTGATTTACCCTTTTGTTAAGTAAGAACCCAGTTTTGGTGTGGATTGTAAATAATTCCTCAAAATTTATTATTTATGAAACATCGCAATTTAACTTTGCATTTGTGTAGTCTTGACTCATAAGCACTCGTCAACATGAGGAGGCAGCAAAAACATTTTTTCAAATAACGGTTATATAACTATATTAGCTACTTGTGGATTTAATTATTGTTTAGAAAATTTCCTTTTTGTTTTAAAAGCTTTCTATGCGCTAATATCCCTCGGCTATTCGAACATTAATGAAAGGGATATCAACAAAACACAATTTCTTCTCAGGCACAGTATACAGTGATTTAAATTGAACCAGTTCTATTTTCCCTTTTTGTAGTGTCCACGTTCCTCGAAGGTGTTACATAATTGCATGGGTGTGATCATAATATGATGTGGCGTCGACGGTTCTCTTTCGCCCTACCATATTTATTGTAATTACTTTGCCCCACCGCGATCCTAGTACATTAGTCAACGCGTATGCAAAGATTCTCGGTACGTGATTAAATATGTCGCACCGCACCGTTCTATATATATAAATAACATGTAGTTTTACAACGAACTAAAAAATTCAGGTTATATAAACTTATAAAAGCATTTATCCTGTAAGTAAATGATCTGTATAGTAAATTTGTATACCATTATGACATTGAAACGTGGCTTAATTCGACCTATCACTACCGGCACTATGTTCATTTGAGCCTTAGTATTTTAATGTTATAATACGTTAAAATACGTAATCGAAAACAGCTTTCCTGCAATCGAACGCCTTCGCTGCCGCAAAGCCGCTAATTAATCGAGCCGGCGTTGATTTTAGCGGTAATAGGTTAGCTATTAGCCCCGGCGGTCGGTCGGTTTGCTCTGGCGTCGATATCGCGCCCCGGGATCGTAACCTCTTCCCCGCATAATTGGCGTGTGGGTGCGCTGTTGGGTTATCCCGATCGCCGCCCACCGGCCCGGTGACGCCCGACGAGATAGCGGGTTCGCGCCGACTTATCCTAGGCGACGTTATCACCGATTTGTACTGCAGTTCTATATTTACAAAGTCAAGTTTGGTCGCCCGCCGATGGCAACAAGCGGCCATCTTTATGCTTATGCTCGTTATACGTTTAGTCCAGCTAATCCAAATTACAGCCTCGCAGAAGCCCACCGAGGAATAAAAATATTTATTCTTTTGCGTGTTTTCTGCTGAGTGAGTGGGTGAAGTTTGGCAGAGTTAATGTTGACGAGTTATTTTAATATAATATGTGTCAGAAATATTCAAATGTCAGCGCCATTAAAAAATAAAACATTATCTACGTATATTCAGCGGTTAAGGCCTGATAGCTCAGCCCCCGTCGCTTTACCCCGACCCGGCTACACCTTTAGACTTGCACCCGACATCTATTAACACAATCTGCGCCACAAGAACGAACGATCGATAATGGATTGTAGCCTGTTGTTTTGTTTGGGCCTTAGCAAAACGCGCTTGATTAACGATGGCGCTAACTGATAGGACAGTTTGCATCTGTTGGGACTGTTTGGCTTTTCAACGATAGTCAGTTTTAGATCGTTTTATAGATGAATTGCAATTTATTTACGAATTCTATAATTTATTGATTCTTTTTGTTTTTACTTGCAAATAGCGGCTGCTGTAATATTTTTCTAAACAAAAAAAATGACTGGATGTGATCAATTCAGCAATGTTTGTATTTATGAAACGATGTGAAAATTAATGATTTGATGTAAAAAAATCTGCTTTATTAATGCATACTAACAAATACTACTATTTACCCTTAGACGTCTTCAGTTCTAACAAAAAGAAAATTGATATAAAAATTTTACCATCTCCTCTCCCTCCATCTTCCTCTATATAGCGATCCATCCCGGCATTTTAATCTATTTTGTAAATGAATCCGATTATATCTCAGCGTGGCAATAAAACCAACAGATATCAAAAGTATTGTAGGCATCAGGATCCCCAAGTGCATGGTCTCCCGACTGCATGACGCCGACAAAGACCCCTCATTAGCAAAGAGTTCCCAGTGTCCTGTTACGCAAGACCAGACGACACGAGAGCGCTTCATTAATTATTGAAGCCTCGCAACGATCACATCTAGAAATGCCTTCGCTATCTCTAAAGTGGTCATTTCCGACTTCCAATCCGCTCTGTCCACAATGGTAATTACTTGCTAATATGGTAATACGAGTGCTACTGGCGCGTCTAAATTTATCGTTTGCATTGGTAATGGGCCGCATATCTTCTTTATTGCCTTACCATTCTTACATTGCGAAGTTTGGCCAAGTTTTCTTCAGATATTCGTTGGTACGAGTAATAAACAATTGATAAAACTTGTAGCGCTTGTAATCACGGAGTTATTCTTTTGCATAAATCGTACACTTCGTGCTGCGTAAAGTAAAGAACTTTTCTAAGTGATTAAGCTTCCTTCGCAGTGTCTACCTGGGATGGCACTGCATTACCAATCATTCTTCCATCAAGCAGTAATGTGGTGGGTCCACACTACTGTGCTCCGGTTTAAAAAGCATAATGACTGGACATGAAAAATAATGTTGCGAATCTCTGGATGACGAGCGCAGCGCAGAATCGAGCAAGTTCTGGGTGGCACCGTGTTATTAAGGGCAGCATGAATTTTCCGTGCAGTCACTTTATCTCCCAAAAAATTAACAGGCCATCAAACACACTACGTGTTAACAAGGACTTTCAAACTGATTTTAGTTAATTTTTGTTCTAATTCTCGTTCATACCACGATGCTACATTTATAAACGTTACCTAAAGAAATGGTCGAGATTAAGGCTCGCCTCTTGGATTGCCCACTCGGCTCTTCGCGGATGCCTCCCTGTAATTTAAACCGCGCGGCCACTCAGTCGCTCCGGACAAATTATTCCAGGCTTATAATTCACTTTCTAGTTAGAACAAGCAATGCGCCCTAGGGCGGAACGAGGCCTGCGCGGCGATTCGTTCTTGAAAATTTCACCCGCGTTTCGTGTGTTTAAATAAATTGACCGTAAATATTGACTGCACGGATGGTGCGACGGTTTACACGCGTCGTGCTATTCGGTTCACACGGGACGAAAAATTCTAATAAAGCAATATTTGTTCCGTGCCTTTGTGTTCTTTGTGTCCGTTAATTATTATGTAATCCTTCCCGATAAATGGATGGTGCCGCTTAAAAAGAAGAGACACATATTAATAGAAGCTGTTAGGTTAATCCTCTCTGAGAATTTAGAATGAAAAGACCTTACTCATGTTATAAAATTCAGATTAACGGTGTCTGTTGCATAGGATTCGTTTTGGCGTAGTTGTATCATGTAAGGGGGACCAGTTTTCATCTCGAAAAAAATTTAATGGTATATGGGAATAAATCTATATAAGCTAAATAGTAGCACTTTTTACCAGAGTCCGCCTGAGTGAGAACCACTTTATTGCCAGTTAAGACTATAGCCAGCAATAGTGATTATGCGTTGCTATATATATATCGCTTACCGAGCGCACGACTTGTTTGTCTCGTCACTTATCTTTTCATCGCTTACCGTATGGTAAATGTTAGTTGACAAACGCAGTGTGCTGCTGGTGACTACAAGCGAGCGGTTTTATGCGAGTGCAAATCACCATTCAATTTGCATTGGATCTATGTAAAGCGCCCACTCTACCACTCGGTAGCCCCGATCGCGGCCCTCCGTAACACACTCGCCCCGACGTCCAATTGTCACGACCGGGCCGCGGGAGTTCGCGTAGCACTTTTGTTTTTTCCGCTATATATGGACACTTAATTAAGTTTACCTTAAACAGGGTTCTTAATTGGCTTCCATTTCAAAATTAAATTGGATCTTTTAAAACTATCTCTATGATTTGTCTAATTTGTTTGATTTTCCTTCCTATGATTTATATTTGTGAAAAAATCGAGCGAGCGGCCGAGTCGAGCCTCCGATAGTAAGCAACGCATTTCCTTAACAGCCCAGCCACTCAACATTATTAATAAACTAAACAATCTAAAATTGTAATTGGCTTTACGTTTATCAAAATTTCCTTAGAACATAGGTATATTATATTTTATATTTCAAATGAAAACGCCAAAAACCATGCATACATTATAATTTTTTTTGTTAGTATTTTGTTTTATTACACTATTCGTAAGAGAACTTTACTTTATTGTATTTATTGTGTAAATAGTTAATTTTTTTATAAAATACTCATTCATAATAATGGCAGAACGATTGTTTAAATTTGTCATTCTTTAATATTCATATTTACTAAACATTTAACATTAACATTAACTTCATATAGTCTACCCGTACGATATCAAAGTCGGCGAGCTGCTAACACATACAACGCGTGATAAACAGCACTGGCATTAGAAATAAAAGTGGCCAGGTGTTTACGTACGTTCGTAAACAGATACCTCATTGCGGTGTGAGTAGCGGCGCTGCAAATGACATTCCGCGCTGATGCCGCGTCGTGGCATCGCACTTGTCGCCTATTTGGGTCACATACTGATTCAACATAATCGTGGCGAGTTTCACCGCAAGCGATGCGACAGCGGGGGACACAAGAAGCCCGACACTGACTAATCAGCCGATCGTGCGTTTCGGGAAGCGGTCACGCGCGTGCCGCAACCGAATTCTTACGGCGGAACGTGAGATGCCGCCGCACTAGCCTTCTCCGACTATCACTAAGAACGTCCAACTGTTACCCTCCACCAAGCCGGTTCAACGATCACTCGATTGGCCAAAAAGCTTCTGTAATCACACTCAAAAAGCTCTACCCAAACATGATGGTTGGAAAAACTGGCAATAAGAACAACGCAACATCTGATTGTCTCGTCAGATTGCTATGCTGACTTAAGAATAGTTCGAATTTAGAAGGGAGCCGGTTTTGTTGTCACGTTTTGATGGGTTTTTTAAGAAATCTTTGACGGAACAGGGACGGTTTAAATCTTCTTTAAATTAACAGTAGTGTTACTTTTATTCTCTCAGGGTAATTATTAATGAATCTGTTCAAAATATATATTTATCTTCGAAATTCTCAAAACCAAGGTATTATATATTGCGTTGTCTAGAAGAAAACACTTATTGATTAATACTCAAAAAAGTGCTATTTACGCTTACTTTCGATAAGTAGAATCTATAAAAAACTATAAAGTATAAATACAGAGTAAAGTTATAATGTTGTATTTTCCTGCCACTTCGATATATGGACCTCGTTGCAAAAGAGAATCGTTAATTCAAACCAAATTAGGTTTAAAAGCGTATAAATCTTAACGTAACGAATGATTGTAACTTGCATAATTATATCTCCGCCGAAGCTGGGTTGCTGTGAAATAACACAATGGAGCTATAAAATTCTATGGAAATTTGTCCACTACGATTTTATGGCGAAATCCCACCATTATCGTTATTCTCACAATTAAAGATCATGCCCGCAATACGTTCACTTATCAGTCAGCTCGTCGTATAGTGCTATTCATGTGAGAAACATTTAATAGGGTTACATCGCAATTAACTTTATAATTGAATGTAAATCAAATCACGGCTGCACATTATGTAGTGAGTGAATCTACGTTTTTTATCAACATTTTGCTCTTGCTCCATACCTCATTACGGTGAAACCGCCGCAATTTTAAATCCAGTAGCGTGAAAAATGAATCTCGATTTAATTCCCCACTGCTTAGTTAATTTACACGTAACCGCGGCGTCGTCCATTATAGTCTAATGGAAGTCGAGGGCACTTACGTTTTGATCGGTCATCCGTTGGATTCTATGCATCCATCGGCCATTACGTCAGGCCTTACGTCGAGAGCATGATTAGTGTGTAGTGTCGATCCATCTAATTCTATAAAGAACTCGCACCGCTTAATCTCTACTCTATCTTTATTTATAGAAGCAATAAGCTCATTTGACGTCTTGCAATCTGCTTTGTAATCGTGGTAGCGTTATGTTTCTATTTTTATTAAGTGTGATACATAAAGAAAATGTCGGCTGGTTGTTGTGGTTTAATGTTTTACTTTGAAACGTTATAAAATTAATTCTTTTATCAATTATTAAATCATTTTAACTTGAAGAATCTAATGCAGTGCAGGAGATAAATCAATTCTACTTTCGATAAAGCTACTTTACGGATTTCATCGCGTTTAATCTTGATTTTCATGGACCGGAATCGGGTTCTCAACTTGATACCTATCACCGTCAATAATTTTATATATATATATATATGTGTGTGATTGAAATTTTAGGCTTTTTATTTGCTTATCTCGTAATAACAGTTACAACTATATTTAACGCTAACATTGGTTAGTTTAGATTTATATTTACCAATGTTAATGTTGGATGTAGTTAAGTAATACAATTGCAATGCACACCCAATAAACCGTGGCGTTGTCGCGTCGCATGTTGCATAACACCGGCCGTGGGAGCCCCCGTGAATGGCGCCGTTATGTGACGCACGCTACCGGTACCGTTCCATTAGCGATTTTATTAGACGATTCGCGTGTATTGCACCGTAATCGATTTCAGCACATCGTAGTCCGCCCCACTTGTTGTTTTACACCGCTGTACTTTATCGCATAGGTAGGCGCTAAAGCACTGGAAGCGCTATTCATCCTTTAGGGACAGGGTTACGCCTTGGAAATTACAAAGCGCTTAGTTATGTGTGGCCTACGTTCTACTTCTATCTGTACAAATAAAAAATAATTTTTATGTTTGTCTTTCGCGGGGTTTTGCATCAATCAGTTGATTGTAATAAATTTTTTGAGTTTTTCTAAGAACGTCTGCGAATATCTTGGTTGAAGAAAACAAAACTAAATACATATAGATGGTATAACATGGTGGTACTGCAGCTTGTGTAGGATATAATAAGTACATGCTGTTAATATTTAAATAATAATGGCGAGGTAATATTTTTAGTTTTATGTAGTGTAACTTTTTAACGTGAAGGATCTTCATAGCTGCTACATAAGCATAAATCCAACCCGTCGTATTGCACATCTTATGTATTAAACATTAAATTTATTCATAACATTTCTCACTTGTCATTATAAATATCTATCTACTTTGTTATTCTCTAAGAGTTTCTTTTCTTTTAAAAGGAAGCTATTAAAATACTCTGAAGATGCGTCATCGTCTATTGTACGCCACTAATAAAATTAAAACCGCAGAAGAGTTTTAAACCCACGAAAAAATTTGCATAGAGCTCCATGTTAAGTTATACTAACATCATCCTCGTCATGGCGTGCTAGCAAATATTTGGATTTAAACGCTATCGTCTCAGTATTTGGTCATAACAACCATGCCCCTAATGACTCAGCCGCCTCCCACGCAAAATTTTCCAAATACAGCTTGGTCAAGCATACAACTTGCCGAGTCCGTTACCTGAATGTCGCTATTTCTCTTCGTGGATAGAAAAAAAAGTATCGAATTAACAGTTACCCAAATAGAATTGGGTCAACGATGAATGTTGTTTTTTTTATATATCCAAAGCAAGTTTTTAGGAGTTTGATGCTATTTAGCAAATCAAATAAGCAACGTTATCGCCGCAACGTCCCGGTGTCAATAAACCCATGCGAATATCATTAAAAATAATAAATCGACCATTTCAGACGCTAATAACTGCGAACCATTACAATTAACGATTCACTTCGCATATTACATTTTTACGGACGCGATTTTCACACAAAACATATCTTGATCTGATCATGTTAACACGATTTGTAATTTAACATCGAAATTGTTCTTTTATATCACGTTATGTATATATATATACACTCAGGCGTTAATAATTATGACTTGGTTCAATTTATGTAGTCAATTCATATTGAAGAAAAACTATTCAATGATCACAGATGTGATCGTCACCCCGTTCACCCCGAGGCGACTTAATTAAAATCCTTCATGGAAAACACGCCTGATGGAATCCGTTCTGACCCGCGCACGACCATGCCATGCCCGCCTTTTAATCGTTACTTTATAAATAGGCGCAGCGCCACAATGAGACAGATTTGCGAGATATCAAATTTCTCTTAGCATTCTCATTTTGAACCCAACTCTTTACCGAGTTTATATAGGGTATTTGTTGATTTGTCCTCCTTTCAAACTAGAACATATCTTGATCGGTGATCAAGGTTATAGTATTGGCACAGAGGATACGTATTGGTTACAAATAAAAAAGTAGAAAAGGTACGATAACTCTCCCTAACGAAACCTTGGACAAGAAAACGTAGTATCCTATAAAGCTTTTTACTTTATTAAATTAATTTATTTTTAGTTCCAATCTGGGCAAATTCAATTGTTTTATTAAGACTCGACTCAGCAAGAACAAACTTTATTAATATTATTTATCAGCACTCGAGCAACCCAGTGCTCCTTAATATGAATGGTGGTTATGCGCAAGGCATAGTTTTATTCTATCCCACCGTGCTTTAGCTCCATTAATATTTATCCTTCACTGTGCCTATGAATCGCTGATTTTTATTACTAAGAGTCCGTTCAGCGTTGATCAGCAAATAAAAACTACGTGTTTGTCATCATTAAATATATTTAATTTGAAATTATTAAATATTCGCCTTATTGTTGTCAAAAAATGTCTGATGATAGAAGAAAATGAGTTTGTTTCCTTTCTTTTTTATATCTGCATTTCAATTATTTTTATTCATTTTAGAAAAATGTCGTTTAAGTTTAATGTTAATTCAAAATTTTTATATCAAAATTTTCGCTTAATAATTGGCGTCGCAAAAAATAAGCCATAAAATCTCAAATCAGTATCCCTCACTTTTTCCTTTTATCCAAAGCGGACATGTTACTAACAGCTAGATATTAGCTAAATGAAGTTTATTTCTCATATTCCAACAAAATTCCATTTCAAGACTGCATCATACCATAAAGCACTACGGGCTCATGACACTTTTGTTGACCCAATCGATCTTTCAATGAATCCGAGAAATCGTTACTGCCTTGTGCTCAATAGATCCCATAGTGGCGTGTGGCTTGTACACGCGCGGTCACGAAAGACCGATATCTCTTCCAACATGACCTTTTTAATATAATTTCACTGCATCGACAACGAGGTCGGATGATCCGATCGCCCTATTAATGCACTTAATCCTGTTTACAAGCGTTGTCTGCTTAAAATCATTGAAATATAACTGACGTGGAAGAAAAGAACCTCAACTGAGCTATATCACCATAATCAGTCAGCGGTTGCGTACTATTGGTCGTAGGCCTCTCTCGAAGTACGCCACCAGCCCCCTTGCATTTTCTTTGATCTAGAGGTTTCCCCAAACATAGAAAACTTTTCCACTAACTAGAAATCCACAGTTATGATGTAATTTTTTTGCAAAACAATACCTTTCGGGGCTTAAAGGCACTACTTTAAATAGTATATTTAATTAACTGACGATTAAATAAGTATACTGTCGGTTATTTTCAGAAAGTTCCGCAAAAAATCGATCTGTATTTTTAGGGGCTTTGAAGCAGTAAAAACATCCAGGAAAACCTAAATCTAGCCTTAACGTTGGGTTCTAATATCAGATCATCTTATTTCGCCTTTTGATTGTGGTGATTGACGGCATTTTTTCTAATGTTATATGATTACAAAGAGTGTAAAAATTAGTACTACAAATTATTTGCTGTGATTTTTTATCTGTATTGAATGAACTGGACATTGATTTTAACGAGTCATCCGACTCGCAGTAAAATAAAATTGCACCTGTTTAAATAAACGGGAAATGAGCGTCCGGTCAAAAGTCTATAAATAAGAGCTCAAATTATAAACCGTAATCACAACCGGAAATACGACTTAGCTGGGAACTCGAAACACTTTGGAGACAAATTGCTATTAATTTTTTTATGACAACGTTTGATTAACGCTGTAAGCCAAAACATGTCATAAAATATATCGATTTTCACCGAAGAATGTTAGCGTGTTTTGGGTGAAGTAAAATAAAAAATAAATGCAAATTATAGCGCGCACCAATCTGTATCTGTGAATGTTAAGGAAGAATGGTGTCCTATATTAGCATAGAGCTAGGTCCAACGGTAGTGAACCTAGGTTGTGCTAAGGCCACCGCGATAATGCCTAGTCGTTGTCCAAAGGCTGGTACGACGCTGACCCCTGACCGCGATCGTGCACTCGGGACCGTTCCCTGCCTGTGACCAATCGTTTACCGCTACCAATACCATACCAATTGTTGCGTGTGTAATTGCATTTAAGTACCTTCGTGAAATACCGCACCGGGTTAATCGTATGAGCAACGGGCCCTTAGTAAGTCGTTGCCGCTACGATTCAATTGCGGATTTACTTAAATGGCTATATTTCTAGTATGGTGCTTTGCTGCAATTGTGCAAATAGGCGACTCTGATACACAGCGAATCAATGTTTAAATGTATTTTCTGTTTCTTTAGAACATTTTTACTTACGGATAATTAACTAAATTTGGTAAATTAAGTCAGGTTTTTAATTCACTCAAGTTCTTTAATTTTAGTTTAGATAAGGGGTTTAGTTCAATTGAAAAATAGAAAGGTAATATTAAAGTAAATCCTCAACATGAAAAATTATATAGTTTTCCCCGTACTACTGTAAAATTGAAAAATTGTGAAATCAATTGCTTGCTTGTATGAAATATGCATTCCTCACACACTGTTCAGATTTTTTTTTACATTTTCATAAAGTTTTAATTAATAAATTAAGAAATTGTAAACACTTCGAAAAAATTCTATCCGACATTTTATCATTCTAACCTTTATACATCACGTCTAATTGGTTAAATTTTAATTTCGATTCATCTGCTCTGGACGTATTTCATAATAGTTTCTTCAGTGCGTGATGGTAAGTTATTCTATTGAATTTTTTGATACGGTAAAAGTTCTACGTCATCGGCTGTAATAGAAGAATTTTTAATGAGTGTTCAATTGTACATCAATATTATATTTTCATTATCTCTCCAGAACAACGTAGCCAGTACATACTGACCGCGCACGTTGAAGTCTTTTCCCTGGTACGTTAATAGGGACTACAAATAAATGTATCAAGTCGGCGACATTACTTACTTTACTTTTGTTTCTATGAATGTCCGGCCGAAAAAAAGACAGACCTTTGAATTTTTAATGTTCAATGGAAGTATTAATAAATAGGCTGCCTTTTGCACCCGAAAAAAAACTCTAAGGCGTCTTACGAAATAAAACAATACTGAATTTAATTATACATCCACCTTAAGAAATAAAAAAAAAACGAAACGAGTCTTAATATAGTGCAATACCTTCGTTGCTGTATGCGCACCGAAGCCTATCGCTCACATATACGATTGAAGGCAAGTGCCCGCGATGAGCGCAAAAACCCTCGTATATCGACACCCTAACGGTTCTGCTACACAAGCCACACATTTGCTTCGCCGATTTTGAGTTCTATATAATTCTTCGCTCATGTGACTGATGTATGGGAAATTCTCTTCGCAGATATTACTCGGATTCTTATCAGGTTAACTATGCGCGTTACAATAAAAACAAATCTAACTTAATTTTGCGTGTGAAGTATTTGCCACACAGACAATTGTTTTATTCATCTTTTGAGCCACGTTATTTTTGTACGTAATGAGTAATTTTTAAAAATATTTTATATAAGTTCACAATTTTTTTAAATATTTTCTGTTATGATACAAAATCTAAATAAAACATAATCGATATATTAAATAGAATAAATTACTCTAGAAAAGTTAAATAACATAGAACGCTATCCCTAAGAA
>DWHQ01000242.1:0-15771 GCA_018247955.1 Eurytides marcellus marcellus | reverse complement strand
CAATAATTTTAACTATTTAGCATTGAACATCGATTTGGAAATCTACTGTAGCTTAATTATTGATCGGATATTAATCGATTTTGCGTGCTCTTGTTGTCTATATGTTGAGAGGACAGTTACTGATTTTTTGTGGAATATAATATAACGGTGGAATTTAAATCGTTACTCCCCTCAAAGTTTGTTCGCGAGTCATTAGCAAAAATATTAAAAGTAATCTATATAATCAATAAGGTTTTATATGAACGTATTAGTATAAACTAATCAAAGTAGAAACTAGTTCGGTTCGTGTTTTCGAAAAGACAAATGTGACTGGCGCCACCAATTACGTTTTCTTAATATAATTAAATAAAGATTCCATAAATATCATTATGGCCTTAAATTTGGTGAATTTGACAAAACTGGTTTTGTTGACTTTTTATTTATATCTTATTTACAATAGTTACATGTCCCTACAACAATTTCAGCGCTGAGGGACCGTTTTTAATTTATATTTCATTATTTTTCTACCCGAGCCGTATACAAATAAAAACAAACAACCACACAAACAAAAAAAAAACACGCAGCAATTAAAGAAAAAGTGAAACACGCTCAAACATAAACAAGCATTACGCTACCGTTTCAGATAAAATGATGTCATTATCGAAAATCAGAATTCGTGCGATAAAAACTTCAACATGCAATCGTGGATCGAGATAAGGATCGCATAAATTATCCAATTACAATATTCGAGTTACAATGACCTTAAGTTGTAACCCATTAGCGGGGAATCATAACGCTTTTACGTTTCGGCATGTGTCGGAATCGCGGCGTAAGTACTACGTGGAAGAGAGCGGGGCGAGAAGATGACACTTTTTGTCACTTGATGTCACCTGCCTCGGACGCGTCGGCGCGTCGGACTTAAATGGACATCTCGGATGTAAATGTTTGTCAGCGCAGATCGCTAATGACCCACACCGAGCTCAATTAATATCGTTTTGATGTCGGCTTAAAATCTCGCCCTGGAAGCTTCTCGATGGTTTTTCTAGATGTTTCGATGGATGGACGTTAATGAGCCGCCTTGGTCAATTAACATCGTTCCCATATTGGATTGGAAACTCGCTTTAGAGCCTCCTCGGAGTCTATATGTTTCAACGGACGCAAATGGTCCCGCTGTACGCTTGGAATCTCACTCAGGATGTTTCTAGATGTTTCGAGACATATATTATATTTTAACTAGCACGACTCACAGATGAAAACAGCCGATTGCGTTTAACAAGCATCAGTGCCATGCTAACGGGAAGCAGGGAGATGTAGCGCATGTTGATATGGCTTCAGATGTAATGGTTTGGTCGCCGATGAGAATTGATTTTTCTCTTAATGATTTTGCTCTTTTTTTTAAAACTTTTCTCCAAAAAGTGAAAAAATCTTTCGTGGGCCTTTGTATACGCATATTTAATAAAGTTCCACAAAATATCTTACATCTACCATCTACCACTTGGCCCTTTTAAAACTGAAATTAAAAACATTTCGTTGCATAAAGCCTATTACACTGTTCAGGAGTTTCTGGTAGATCAAAAGGCGTGGAACTTAATTGATTGACTCGTATATGGAATAGCTATTAATTAAATATTATTGTATTAAGGCTTAACATACTGTAACGGTATTTCAAAAGAGTAACTGAGTTGAGTTTCTCGTCGGCTCCTCTCAACAGAATTGCATTCCGAGCCAGTAGAAGCTTTCTCACGAACAATATGTAAAAATGACGATTCAGAAGTGCTTGTAGGAGCCTATTTAAATAAATATATTTTTATTTGATTTCATATCATTTGAAATGTTGTATACTATTTTTTTCATTTTGGCGCAAAATAGGTAAAAATTGACTCAATGTTTGTACAAGTTTTATAAGTTATTAAATGCGAAGTGACAATTCGATGTTTTTCAATCTCAATGTGTTTGCATCTTTTCTTTGAGCATTTTTTTATTGTTCATAGTGCTACAAATAAATATAATAACGACGAATGTTAAAAAAAAAACTGCCGTATGGACTTTGTCACGTTAAATTATAATCCTTAGCCATGGAGAGTGTTCGAAGCGAAGATAGCAATATGTAGTACTTACTTATATCAACAAAAACAATGTGAATTATATTAAATGTTCTAAATTAAATAAATATATCTTGATATGATTGAGTTATTTATGAAATTAATTAATAAAGTAATCCTTATTGAATCCTGCATAAAATCACTAAATATTAAAGGTCTGTGTTAACTGTGACATAAAGACGTGTCAGAAAGCTTATCTAAGACCATGAAAGCTGTAAAGTATTCGAAACGTCAGTACAGGAGTATCTAATTGAAACACGATAAAATTCATTATTAATTGTATTTAATAATTTAGAGTAGTCAGAAAAACATAAGAAATGTTATAATAAAAAGTTAAATTGATGTATGTTACATGCATTCATTTAATAATAAAACTTCTTAACCTTCAGAACGGATAGACTAAATTTTATTTCACACAAGATGCTTAACACAAGTGTAATATGCTTGGGAGTTCAAAAATGCGGCCAAGAAAACTCAGACTGCCTTTTATTAAAACGGATTTTATGATGTTTAATTTTGTTAAAGAATGCCGACGTTCCTTGCGTCGCATTTGTAGTTATGGGGAGAACTAAAGTTTTAAACGTTTTCATATGTAGATACTTAGCTGACATAACATCAGCTAAGTGTATACCACTACTGCTGCTGAATGGGACAGTTCGAACCGGACAAGTACCACGACCTCACAGAAAATCAGCGTAAAGTGGAAGTGTTTATGTTTCTGCGTTTCATCCGGTGAGTGAAGCTCCTGCTCCTTCCTTTTCTAGCCCCCCCGCCCTTCCTTATATTGCCTCTTCCTTCCCTTTCAGCAGTTATTGCTTTCCACCAGGTGAGCCGTTTGCTCGTTCGCCAGCCTACTTTATAAAAAAAAAAACGGAGGTCTTATGAAAGGCCTCATAAGATCGCAAGAGTAGTTTCTGACAGGCGTCATAACAGAACAAATGTTTATACTGGTCCTTTTTTTATACTTGTCTCTAAAACGATGATGTAAATTACGGTACATATATTATTAAAATAAAATTGGTATTTTTTAACTGACTCCCAAAATAAGGATAGTAGTTTCGTCTAAATTTTGTTGAAATCTAATTTTCGGATTTTCGAATTTAATACTTATATATGTATAAGAATAAGATTTTACTGTAGATTTTGATGCTTTTTTATTGTAAAGGTTAAGACGTTTCATCAGATGAAGTAACTATCTAAATATTTTGTTTTGGAGTTGAGCAATTGTGTGTATGTATTTGATCGTACGCGGCACACTTGCTCACAATAACTCAGTGACACGTAGTATTTTGAATTGCATGCGTTCAAACCTGGTTGAACTTGCACAGTGCTTGTTGGTGATGTGCAACTGGCAACATTTCCCTTCAACCCTCAATATGCTTGCACATTGCAAACTGGCAATGCAGCGATACCACCTCAGACTGCAAATGAGTCGTACTACTTACAAAATGACGATCTGTATTGGCCTTATTTTGAGTTAAACTTTATGTTATTTTATTTCTTTGTAAACGCTGTTGGATTATCTAAATAAATGATGAAGGCAATAGCATTTTCGGTGGTGCGGTTGTCGATTGTTTTTGAAATTGAGAAAAGATGTCGCAAGATTTATTCACTGGATACATTGACTGTTTTTGGACATCAGAATAACTGGTAATAATGTCAGATTTTAAGTCTATAAGATAGGCATACCACTAAAAACTAGTGGCGGTTACTAAGTAGCGTTGCTGGAAAGCTCGCTTTTTTTTTCGCAAAAACGGCCGTTAAGCACACGCTTGAGCGGTTCACCTAGCTAATCACTCTAGTATAGGTGGCTGGTGGACCAATAACAGCGCGAGGGTGCACTCCCGATCGTGGCAGCGAGATAGCATTGTGCGCCCGGCGGCGATCGCGCGGAAGATCTGGGCGGCCCGTCGCTTAAATGTCGCCTCAGCCCATATCGCCGGCCGCATCGCACGCAAATTATAATCGATACCATTATTGTAATATCCGTCTGGACGGGCGCCTTGCACACCGACAGATTTTCACTCGTCGCGCCTGTATCGCGATCGCCATCGTCTTTTAAGTGTTTCCCAAGGTCAAGGAAGGTTGATGACATGTATTGATGTATTTTATAAGAATACCACATAGTGCTAAATAGTCGCATGGACTTTAATTCGTTTGAAAACTCACGTCGGAACTATTTAACAGTTTTCTTTGTTGGACCAACAGATTGAGTGTTTTTTTTTTACTATCGATCGATGTAATGTTACAGCACCATGAAATCTTTCGGCGTAGATCGGTTTAGGTTAAAGGTTTGATTAAAGTTTATGGTAGTTTTTTTTTTTATTAAAATTTTATTCTGCCATATTCTACGTACTATCTTTAAAAACTTATCACTTTTCGAATATTTTATGTAACCGATTTGATGCGTGAAGTTGAAACGAGGATATACTTTTTTTTTCTTCAGGTGATGACTAATGATTCAAAGTAAAAGCAATGAATCGGAAATAGATTTACATTGATTTACATTGAAAAGCGCTTTATAGTGTAAGCAAAAATGCCAATAATTTACTTCACTATCGCTACATGGCAGTGTGCACAAGCCCTAAGTTTCGCACGACTATTGTTCGTTTTCTTTGTCTCGAACAAAGCGGTAGATAGGTGATCGTGAAAAAATATTGTTGTTTTAATTGCGGCTTTTAACAGAGAATGATAAACACTCATTGTTTATCTGTATCATCATCGTATCATTTCAATGTGACAAGGCGTCAATTACAATTTGTTTGTAATCTCTTTCAATTACGTTAATCAAATATAAATAAGTATATTCATCGTTTTTAATGAAGAAATGTAGTCTCCATTTATTGTATATTCAGTCAGTATACATTCATCGCTTCCGCGTACATTTATTCGCGTGTAGCTTCGTGAATCGCAGTCGTTTGATGTTATGCAAATCGCATAGGAGCTTTTTCTTCGCAACATTGGGAAGCTAAACATTTACAGCGTGACGACGTGCAAAATAACGTCACAGGCAACAGATCCGAGCCGCGATGGCTTACGTCTCTGCCAAAGCAAACAAATGTCGTCCGTCATAAATATTTATGAAGACGATTGCGCGGGATTTCAGACGCCCACCAACGATGTACGTAAAACTAATGGCACGTAGCGAATCGCCGGTGGAATTGAAAAGTGTAGAAAGTCTCTTGGCAGCACTAGATGACCGTTTAAAGATCCAGTTAAAACCATAATTCTGAAAACGAAACTAAACCTAGGCCAACAAATGGATATAGATTTGATACGCGCGCTGAATAATATATTGTGCATTTTGAATCGCGCCCTTCGGTGAAACCGGGTAATTCCCGATTGATCTTCGCGTACCCACTTTCAAGCTTTGTTTACAACGCTACGAATAAAGCGCACCCACGTGAAGCTAAGATTTATATGTCCAATCTCTCCATATTCTAATCTTGTTCGATTTTCTTTAGAAAGCTAGGTTATTACGTATTCTGTGCAATTTAAAAAATAAATCTGAGAAATCATTCTCTATGCGCACATACAGTGCGCATAGAGAATGATTTCTCGGAATTCAAAGCTTTCGAAACGTGGCGAATTAAGAGAGATAACATATATATTTTTAAAACGATATATGAAACTCCTACAACGAATATAAAAATTTATAGCTATGTTTAGACTAGACGCGTTACGGACGCAAGGAATACCGCGGCTTCAATAACAGTCACAAATCAACTATACACACGTCGTTCCTACGTTAGCAGGTGTACGTGTTAACAATCGGTTCGGGATTTCCATTTCACCTTTCTAACATAAATTGAAATTTTATAAATTCCCCAGCGCTTAGAGCGGAATCAATTATAGGACGAAATTTAATATCATATAACGGAAATACGTTACGAGTTATGCTCTGGCCTTGAATTTATACGTTAGCTAATTATTGATTTAAAATAAATTATAAATCATTTAATGCAAATAAGTAGTGAGAGTAGTTATTATATTTTTTTTAATTTTAAAAACTTTTGATACGGCTTAATTCAGTCAGATCGGCCTAGCTTTTTGAACTCGGAAAAAGAGATATCGTTTTCCTATTAGGGATAAGTATAACCTTTTAATTGTGAATCGAACATCGTGATAAGGAATTTTTTGATACCTTATACCTTAATTTCCATAAGCTTATTTAGCTTTAGGTGGACTATATGCCGAAATTATGTTATTATTTTATGTCATAAATTATTTCGTCCCGAATTACGTTTATCATTATATTTGAAAAGATATCGATCGAAACGGAAAGGTGAACAGCCTTTATAAAACTGAAACATCGGTGGTCGTGACAGGTGCACGGAGTCTGCCCTGGTTGACAATAAACAAGTTCAGAATTGTATCGGGGACATTGTTTACAGACTAGCCTCGCAGTCCCTTATCGATAATTGAACGAACTAACGCCAATCAAACGCATCCGGCTCAACGGATCGCCGTAGACAAGCGTCGCGGATGTCCCGCGCTCACGGAGGTGTTTAATGATGCAATAATTTGCATAGCGAGCCGAGAAACGGCGAAACTCGAGCTATTCTCACGTCTGTCCGCACCTCCGCGCTTTCCTTTTACAGCTGCGGCTCTTGTTACGCCGGACTTAAATATCGAACATCGCTTTCGATCTTTTTTCGCCACCGAGAAATGGCGTATTAGCATCTTAACAGCTGAACGCAGTGGGGACCCGCCATTTAATTACGCCCCGTCGCTTATAGGTGCGATAGTCACCTGCAAATGGAATGGTATCGCTTTATTATACTGCTCCGAACGTCATAAACGTCGCACGGCCGAACGGAGTTGCGGCCGATTGAAAAACGCGCGGAATCAATTAGGGCCCGGCGAGTGAGAGCGACGCGGACCCGGCTAAACCCCGCCGCACAATCTGACATTTATGAGAGCTATAAAAACGCTCAAGCGGTGACTTTTACTACTTGTTTAGTGAACATAAATGTCTTTCCCTCGCCCGCGCCCGACGTTGCGCGTATTTAAAAGCGCAGTGTCGTCCTGTTATGCTCCTTTTGCGCCCGTTTTATTTACTGTTATGCAACTGTACAACGCTTTGGTTGCTTTCGTTCGAGATTTATCTCCCGCCACGCTTTGTCTTCATTTTGTCTGCGTATAACATATTTGTGCATGTGTATTAATAAATTAAGACACCCCGTATAGTTTATATATCGCTTATTGTTGATAAATATTTTTATTTTCCTCTCTGGATAAGTTATTGAAAGTTGGTCAGTATATAGCCACCCGAGGGCAAGAGCATCCAGAACATTGATTCAAATCATTCATTTAAATTCTGTTGATACTTCTCGTCGAACAGAATGCAATAGCACAATATTTCTAAATTTCACCGATCCTGTGGCTCTGGTACTTTCTTTCATATTCCTGAACAATCTCACCCTCTCAAGCAAAAGCAGAAAATGTAGTAAACCCCACCTTAATTTATAAAAACAATGATTAGGGAAGGTTATGGCTCGAAGGTTACATCAGTTAATAGAAAAGCACATAGAACTGAACGAAATCATTAGAAAAATCGGTTATCGGCTCCACAGATGGCCGTAAAATTGTTATATTTCCACACGTTAACTATTCCGCGTTCGTCCGACTTTTACGGTTCTAGATATGTATTAACACTTTGGCACAGGCCACCCGCGAGTGTTTCTACATACCTCCGGGTGCCGCAAGACCTTCGAGGAATAACAATGTTCGCTAGCAAGGCTGCTAGGACAACACGCCGCAATAGGCGCCTTTGATTGCCCCATACCCTATACGACCGGGTGACTAATCCTAGACTATACAACGGTTCTTTGCTAATTTACGCCCGTACTCTCGATTGGAATATTTATAAGTTAACCTTTAGATGTAAATCGAAGGAATTTATGAATGTTAAAAAGTGTTTTTATTTTATTGAAACTTTTCGTCTCAGTTGTGTATTTTTTAGAATAAAAAAGGTTGCAAAAGCTTTTTGTTATAATTATAGCAAGCCTGATGATTAGCGACAAGTTGCTTTTCTAACACACAGATCCTGGTTGGAACTGCCCTGCCAGATTTGAGATTATACATTACTGCTTGGCCATAAATAGTTAACAATGCAGTGCAGTTCTACCCCAGGTGGATTCTGCAAAAAGTCCTCTGATAGAAGACCGCTTTAAATTATCACGAACGACGAAATATGTTGTAGATTTTAATCATAATATTTCTTGTTACGTTTGATGTATTTCAACGGATTGGACTGACTGTTTGCTATTCCCAACCGGCGCTGGCTAATCCAAGCATCGAAAGAAAGTACCCCCGCATACCACCATAATGTATTACGGGCCAAACCGTGGCTTGTTTTCGCCGCAAATTAGACTATTAGGAGTCGGCATCGAGCGTCGCATCTATTCAATTAAAGCCGTGTGCGCCCCGGTCACCTACCGCGTCGATTTTTTAATCGTATGTATGCTACGTGCGAAACGCGGCGGCATTTCGCATATCAATGCGTCGGACAAATTGATGGGAGGGAAAAAAAGGCAATGGCGGCGCGTGTCCGACGGAGGTGTGATCGGTGATTTTAAATATCGGACGTAAGTAAGTATGTGCGATTCGATTTCGTTTGAACGGTAAATTTAAGAGTGAATAGGAACTAACGTTTACCATTATAAGTTTAAACGTAAGCTTTTGTGACCGTTTAGATATGAGTTTAAAGGTTTTACTTCTATCAGATTTATTGTGTAGAGTTTGAAAGAAACCCTGTTTGGAATGCAAGTCTGACACTAATAAAAATTCAACGATGTGTGTGATGAAGTGTCAATAATATTTTTTCAACAAGGTATTATGGCACTTGTCAATAAACGTTACATACTTTACAACGTTATATAATTTATACTTGTATTCTTACTTCAAACTTAAAAACAAAATAAAGTGTATGTAATCGTTCACACCGAAATAGAGAGCGATTGCTCTTTAAAAACCCGCTTCCGAAACCCTTGATGAACAAACAAACTAGACGATGCGCGTAATAACGATAAATTCAAATCAACGAACTCGTTCCGATCGTTGTCGCATAAAGCGTATTTAATTTATTCATTAGTTTCGCAGCCGCACCGGCCCGCGCATACGTCAAATGTAGGTGTGCAATTTATAAAAGTGCCGATGTCCGCGTTGCGCGTTGCATCGAAAATTGATGGGATGACGCTCGGCCGGCTGTGTACCTTTCACATCTTTGCACAGATCTACCGAGCAATTTATATGATCGCCAAATGCATACACCTTTGAAGAGCCAGCCTGAAGTGTTACCACCGCATTGCTAGTTATCCCGACAAGGAGTAAAGTAAGCATTACTCTGTTCTGGTTTGAATGGCAATGTTTCTAGCACATTACTGGGAATAGAGATATAACATCTTAATCTCTGGGTGACTAGCGCACCACGGGATCAAGTTTCAGGTTTGGGAATAGAGCTAGAACATTTTAATCTCTTGGTGACTAGCACAGAACTGGATCAAGGTGGTATCCTGTTGTTATGGACAGGCATGTAACTTACCATCATGCACATAACTGGCTCATCTAGTCACTTTATCGCTATAAAAATCCTTTCCTGCTTTCTATTAAAATCAATGAAACCAGAAAATAAATTAGACCTACACGATTATCACAAAAGGACTTTAAAGGGTCCCGATTATAGATATTTCAATCGTTCATCTTTCAAATCCAATTCCCTCCATAGAAAATCCAAAACACTGGCAAAGAGACGTGAAGTAACCTAGTGTGACGTATGTATAGTATGTATGTATCCAACAATGTTGCTTACATTTGTTCGTCTCCGGTCATATATAGGGCGAATGCATCTTCGCTGCGTAATTTGTCAGATATGTTATCAGCATCTAACAGGCGTCTGGCTAGCGCCCTGTCGGCCACTATATCTTTCAAGCAGCTGTAATGGACACTCGCTAATTGTGTCTTGATACATTAGTGTTGAATGTTCGCGGTGTTTTGTACCACCGCACTGTTTTACGTCGTGGAGATGCAAGATGCTCTTTTTTATTTCGCCTTTGGCTAGTCTCTTTGACGTCGCATCACTCGTGCGTTAATCTAATTTCTTATCTGCGTATTTTAAGTATTAATTAATCTTTTATTAACATATTGCGTTTAATTTTATTGGGCGAAGTTGAATAGAAACATGAATAATGTTGATATACTTGGGCGGCGCTGATGATTACTTACATATATACGTCACTAGATGATTGGCAAGTGTATTGCCCATTTTCATAATCGTGGGCATCCACTTACAAGATAAAACGAGAAAACATATACATTTCTCTAACATACCTATGGAATTCTATGAAGCAGTGTTTCCGTCCGGTCAAGTTTTTTTTTTCAATGAAAAATGCTATTTTATACCTCATAACACAAATTCCAGGTATTTTAAAATTTATGTTTATCCCTAAGAATAATGATATTAAACATTATTAGACGTCTATGAAAATGAAAATAATTTATTCAGACTGATTTATGCGTCTCTGTGTTAATCTTATTTGTTTACATCTTAGAAACATTTTGAAACATCTATCAAGTAGCCTGCATATAAATAAATATAAATTGCTTAGGATATCAACATTTAGAAAATACAAAATATAAAACATAAAAATGCCTTTATAATGAAAAATTGGCCACTTTGATTATTACGAATTTGGTTTCTATAGATAAAAAAAATATAAAGCGCGTGTATCATCTTAATGCTAGGAAAAATATGTTCTTTCCGCGCAAAAATAAAAAGTTTTTGTCCCCAGGGGACGACGAATATTAATGCCTTTTACTGTACTTTATGCGCGAAAGAGCCGTTGTACATATTTAATTTTTGCAAATGAGATTAAAATATGTAAGGATACAAAAGAATAATTGCATGAGATAAACATATTTCTTACTTTAAGATGAAACGCCTGAGTATATATTACGAAGAATATCCAAAGATATTATTTCACGTCGAATAAAACCTTAAGATTTTCGCAATAAACAGGATCGTTTTATAAAAAAAGCTCACAGCATTCAACATTACTATTCGAAGAATCCTTTTTAACAATGATTGTTCTGTTATATAATTTTGTACAAACCGTATCTAATATTAGCTAATACTTAATTTGGTTGTCTATGTTTTAATTGATTAATAAACAATGGAAAATCTTTGAAATAGTTTCATTAAAAAACATTAATAGTCGTGTATACAAGAAATCATGAAAGCTTGGAGAATAGAAAACACTCAAAGTAGATAAAACTTTACACGAGTTAGACCTTTAAAGGTCGTATAATTGTTATTTGTATCTAAACAAAGCGGTACTTTGTTGATTGAATCTGTACCTTTTGACCTGGGTTTAGAATAAGGGTTAAACACTTGAACTGGAAGACAATAACTTATAACAGACTAATTTTTTTTGTATAGTGTATTCTTTTAATTCTAATGGTAGAAAGTGTTATCTATTTCTTTTTATATGCCACCTCAAAGTAGCCTTTTTTTGACGTTTGTTTATTTTATTGGTATCGACATTTAATTGTTAGATAGAAACATAAAATTCTTAAGTGTCATAACCATAACTATTGCAAATTCGTATGTCATATTAATAATTTAATTTTTATCATTACTATTTTGTATTCATATCTCTGCTATCAAATTATCCGGTTGGGAATAATAAAGTTTCATTAGTTGTTTGAATAAAATAATTGAAACATTAATAATATTTCGAATTTGCTTAAAGTGTAGAGTGCTATGACTAAAACTTTAAATTATTCAACCCGTTTTGCGCTTGGGATTTATAGTATAAAATTAAAACAGGATTCTAAAACATCGATCGAAACGAGACATCAACGGTTAATTGTTTTCACTATAGACAGACTTTTAAACCGGATAAGAAATTAATTATAATTACTGTTGTGATAAAATAAATCCTGATATAAAAATGAAACTAATTTAATTTATCCATTTACTCCCTCATCCTAATGTTTGTTGCAACGTTTTTGCAATAAGCTTTCGTTTCTTCCAGTACTTTTATTTCACTCTGCTTCTTGCTTATTTTAGATAATTCTTTTGTGTTCTTTTCTAGTCTATGCTACCCTAAAAGAGGCAAGCAGGCTAAACCAGTCCAACGTCAATACAGACGTTAATCGTCGGGTGTCGAAATTATTAATTACTTTGGGCATCAGAGCGCGGGCGTTACGCATGCAGATTGGTATGCTAACGAATGATTAACTATGCATATGTAGTGCGTCCAGATTTAGTTTTGCGTTGTTCGAATTTGGCTGTCAATCAACAATTTCAACACCGGCAAATATAGACGCGACATCTGCATTGTACGGATATAATAACGCGACGCTTGTCTGTGCAAATTTACTTGCAATCGATACGCTGATGTTTGGGAATTAGTCTCAAGACGAAGAAACGCGTAAAGGAGAAGTGTGGAATATTTTCTTTCTTATAAGTGAGGTCTGATCACCGATATTTGAGACGGTAATGAACAGCGTGATAACTTAACATAAAGTTAACTATTAGTTTGTTCATTGCTTTCACAATTAAAATTTATCATAAGAAAAATATCAAAAGTCATTTTAATTACTATAAGAAGATTAGATATTAATAAAGGTAAATAAAATGACATTAAATTTAAGTGCATCTATATTTTGCATGTTTAAAAAGAATTTTGTTTTAAAAGAGTAGAGTCACATAGTCAATAAACGAGACAAATAAACCAATCCCACTATAATAGAGATATCACGAGAAACATTCCCGTTATAAATCAACCGGTGCAATAATTCACAAAACTAAAATGTAATTGTAACAGGAGAATGTAACTATACAGTGCAGGGACATAACTCACTCGCGCTCCGAAGAAACAATAATGTCAGAGAGGCCGTTGAGTAAATTGTCCAGTTTGCTAACATTAATAACAACATCTCAACAAGTCACCGCGCCACATAAAATTTCCGCGCCATTTGCCGACCGCGGTCCACGCATGATGCATGAGATGATTCGTGACGACACAAAGTGCCGGCTCGGTTTTCGTCCTCGCATCATTTAAGCTGGATCGTATTGATTGCGTCACCGACGTCATCTCCGTACCGCTTGACACACTTTCCTGTTGCCGTTTTGTTAATTGACTGATGTATGTTTGATTTTTTCTAAATTTAGCTAAGAAATACTATAATAAATATTCAATAAACAACGAAAAGAATGGGCAAAACCCATGCTTTCTTTACGAACCTGTCTTGGAACACCACTGTGAGACTAGGTAGTTGATGAAATCGTCGTTTCCTCCGGTGATCGGCTGATGAAACCATTTACGAGCATATTACATTATTAAAATACCTTATTTACAATATGACGCATGACCATTGATATGTTTTGTTTTTTAAATAGGTAATAACATCCTACAAAAATAAGAAGTATAAATACTTCGGCTAATGCAGAAATTGCTTCATGGATATGACAACTCAAAATAACAAATGAATTAGAAGGACTACATCTTTTTACATTTTTTACGTGATAAAAAACGAGGCGGGGAAGCCGTGCGCTGGTGGTAAGTTGTCACTTAATGAACAAAATGATACTACACAGCACATTCTTAACTGCTAAGCTGGAGACATTGCCCTCCGAACTGGATCAAAGTGGCGCTAAAACATAATCTTAGTGGTTAAATAACAGGTATGCAATGGTATTACCCCAGGTGGAATCTGCAAAGGAAACCTACCACTTACTAAATAAAGATTCACTAATTCATTTGCTTCTGCTTGTTACATTCTCATAATCATGAAGTCATTATGAAGTTTAAAGATAAACACCACATTGATCAATATTTAAAAGATGACTTGCTTGAGGTTGCAATGAAATACGTTCGTAACGTAACCGTTCGAATATTTCCACAAAATCGTTCACAATAACCTCCTACACATTCGGACAATTGAATAATGCTTTTGATATTTAAATCAGGCCTTTATATTACTTTCACGGACGACGTTGACATCGTGCTCATATTATCATAAGAAATCTATCAACATCAATAACAAATTTGATAAGTAAGACGTCGAATTGACACGTGCACTGCGGCCGTAATATTAATATTAGGTTGATTTATTATTATTCTATGGTAATAGTAGTTGACCTTTAGGAACTCAGTAAAATTCATAAATATTTAGACGTATTATAATTATGGATGCATACGACGATGAAATACTGCAAAGCGTTTGTGATTCTGTAGTGTTATACCTGCGTCCAAATGAAATACCTAAAGGATAATATTAGTGGAATTTTATTAGATTCAACTAGTATAAATAGAAAAAAATTAGCACCATTGCCTTTTTATTTTAGAAAAGATAAACAAACAATAGTTGTGAATTTACTATTAAATCATTATTTATATTTAATTTACTATCTGAAAAAGGATATCTTTAGTAAAATGTTCTAGAAAAACAATTCCAAAAATATGTTTTCACAATCGGAACGGATTTCACTGTGGAACTGTGTGAATTGATTTCCGCATACCGCCCGCACCGTATGCCAAATGTCTATGAATTCGTTGGCTTTGGTCGAGCATAATTTTCCAATATCTGTCAAGGCGGATAACATCTTACTCTTCCCACAAATCCATGTGAGAAAACAGAACTAACTTTCAAACACACTGTCTTAAAATCTCCTATTATATTTCTTGACAAAGAATACTTTAGACATTATCTACCTGTCCTCACCAGTTCCGTGTTTAAATATTCGCAGCGAAAGGAAATCAGCATTGATCTAATAGCGCTAATACATTAACAATTTCCATATCGATATTTCCCGGAAGCAGAACCGTGTCACATACACCTCCAGTTCGGTCCAACATTAACATGCACCGGACATGTGATCCAGGAGTTATCACGTATCGAATAGAATAGAGTCATAATGTTTTATGACCCCTTGTCCGCCTTACTGGTCTCTGTATTCGCTTCTGGAATGCTAAAGTTGCAATCGATGGACGCCCGTCAAAAACCGCCGTCCGTCAAAAATGTCAACAACAACAACATCTTTCGATCGATGTTCGATTTTCGAATCTGTAGAGAATTTGAAGTGTCTGCAATTGGCAATGTTAATCAGATATGAAAAAAAAGTACTATCATTTCACTTATTGCTTTTACTTTACTTAACATTAGTTAAAGATTATTTAATATTTTTCCTGTTTCGCTTTTCTACATCAAATTTGGAATACAATGAACTAGAATGCTGAAAATGTCGACTTGAAGTCAGAGGCCATCATTATCTTATTATCAAGATAGCTAATTGTGTTTGTTTTGTTTTTATTTAAGTGGTTCTAATAAAAGTAGTTGCTTTTTAGTTTCTATTTCTTTTATAATAAGTATACTCTGCAAGAAAAGCGTAACCTTAAGATTTTTTCATTCAAAAATTTTCTATCCTCATCTTGTGTTTCCATAATTCGAGTATTTTATTTGAATTTTAAAAATTGATCTCACGGATTTATTACATTTGCTGAGATATTGGTAATATGAAATAAAGTAATTTGAAAAAAAAAAACACTTGAGAACCTTGTCTTATTTCCAAGATAGCTCAATCCTGTTTGTTTTATTTTTATGTAAGTGGTTCTAATAAAAGTAGTTGCTTTTAAGACTTCTACTTCTTTTATAATAAGTATACTGCAAGAAAAGCGTAACC
>DWHQ01000241.1:0-15778 GCA_018247955.1 Eurytides marcellus marcellus | reverse complement strand
ATTATAGATAATACAATTGGCTATTAAGCTTTTATCATGACAACAACAACGAATAACACTACGAAGGAACAAGTCTATTATAAGAAAGAAAGAAAATATTTTTTAAAGATTAATTCGTTCACTTTAAACAAATATTTTATTTAAATTTGTTTGACAGTGGAGTGCGATAAGTATGAAATTTAAACTATTCTATCAGATAACAAAGCTATTCTAAAGCATTAAAAAATTCCCAAGCATTAAAAATTATCCAATGATTAAATGAAGTATCGAACGTCATGAAGAGAACCACCAGAGACTATGAGTATAGAAAATTATAAAGTCACATCTATATTTGACTCTTGAAATACTGTAACAGTTATAACAAAATGGGCACGCTTCCAACAGTCGGTTATATCAAATTGACAGCTCGACTGTTCTACGGAAATGTTAATAACCTATACTACCCAACTAATTATAACGGTTATGAGTGTAAATCGAAATTCAAACAATCTAGCCTTCCTCCTTTGTGGATTCGTTACGCTTAAGTTTATCACATAAAACCGATATACTGCGCCAATCATTCACAAATCGGCACAAGAACGCAAAGTTTACATTTAAATAATTCAAACAGCATTACATTCCTACCTACACCCATTTGAATTCTCTCAATGCCACTTTTTGTGATGTTATTAGATGTGATGCGTGATGTAGAACAAAAATATAATCTTAATGATAAGGAATATATCCTAAAAATATAGAAAATATTGTCAAGTAACAGTAAAATGTATCGTACAGATAGTTTTTCAGATAAATCGTTTTAGTATAAAAGAAAAAAAGACACGCTTAAAAACTTGCTGTCATCGTAACAAATACGACTTCTTGGACTTATCTAACCCGCATGAAAAATAATATGACCTATATGATAGTAAAATATGACCTTTAAAAAAAAGTTTTTTTAAGGTTATTTGACCTAGTAACGTGCCTTGTGGGAGCCAATGCTCAACAGTGTATTAACAAACAACAGTAAAAAAGCGAATAGGTTACCATTTAGGATCTTCTTATAATGGGCGTTGTTATAGAATAAAATCAGTGAATTTAGGATAAAACAATGGTATAAACTACATTTTGCCACTCTGACACTCTCAAAGCGTCTAAGTTTAGTATAAAAACATCATTTAGATAACGGCACACAGACTAACACGCTTGCGCATTATAATATTAGTATGTAACTTATTACACGCAGCGAGGTAACAACGGATAGGCACGAGTTTTGACATACATTGATAAAGTTTTAGTAAATTCGTGCGAACAGAGCTTGATGTAGTGCGATTTTTACCCAGAAATTTAAAAACATCAAAACAACAATAACAAAAAATATATAAAATGATACTATACGAATGAGGCCATGGACAAGATTGAGCATAGATATTAATGTATTAATGTTATTCTCCATCTACCTTACTCGGAATGAGATTAACATGATCACAAGACTAAAAGGCTAAAAATTTTAGATATAAAACAGAAAAAATATTAACGAACACCTCGTCTATACAGACGTGACGCAAACAATACGTTGTTCGTTACATACAATTAACTTTGCATATAAATAGAATGGAAATTTTCTACTTCACCTGTACTATAATAGATTCCAGAGGTCGCGATGGTGTCTGTATGTGGTTGCCTAATAACTTGAGAACGGCTGATCAAATTATGATAAAATTTATATTGATGTATTGATGCCTTTTTAATTATAAAATTGTGGTAATTTTCATTTTAATCAGTAGCTACCGTACCTTTACAAAAAAAGACCCTCCTGCTAAACCCTCGGGTGTTTTAGATGAGGGAACAATTTAGGAAAATCAACATATTGAGCATCGTTAATCGGTATTAATTATTATGATAAAAAAGAATGAATAAAAATTTAAACACTTGACTTCTAATGTCGTATACAGCGATAAAACCTTCTGTGAAGAAGTTAAAATAGTCTTTAAAACAATTATCGAAAGTGTCAACAGAGTGGATATGGTACACGTTTAATTTTTACACGTTTAATAATCGATCAGCAAATACCGCATATAAATAAAAGATGCTTAAAATAGTAATAATGTATTTCAACATTCGTTAAGGACGTCAAAAGTTATAAAATAGATAACCACTTCGATTAATTAAATACGAATTGCTCTACATGTTGACTGTGTATGATATGAAGTAGAAAAATGTATGGAGTAAAAAAATCTCAATAAAAATCTAAAAAAAATACTGCCCGTAGACATTCGCAACATCAAAGGACTTTCATATGCGTTGCGGGCATTTAGGTGAGTCGTGTTAATATCTATAACGTCTTCAATTTTTTATGTAGTAGGAGGCAAACAAGCAAGCGGCACACCTGATGGTAAATGATCATCACTGTCCATGTACATTTATGACATCGAAGAACTTGCAAATGTTGCCAGCCAATAATGTGGGAATTTATTGAAGAGGAGGGAGGGAGAAGGGAAGAGAATGGGGACAGGGCCCGGTCACCTTACTCCGATTTTACGCCGATTTTCTGTCAGGTCGTGGTACTTATTCAGACCGAGCCGTGGTCAGCAGTAGCGGCAGCTGCTGTGTTTTAGTCTCCACCATTAAAATACTACTTACAACGACAAGAGTTTTGTGCAGAGTACAAAAATGTCGTAAAAAACGTATGGTAAGAGAGTATCAAGGTGAAAGCGATGGTATCTAGTAGTTTGACGCGTTGTGTGTTGGTGAAATCCAGCAATATGTATTAATCCGTCTATTCCTCAGAGTCCACATGGTATATTCTATAAAATACACAGATAGACGAAACGTCTCTGCGTACCGTAACAAAGAATCAAGCAGACTAGTTTAGTTAAAATTCGAAATTTAGATGGTAGTTTTATAGTTGTATTGAAGAATTTTTTTTTATCGTATAATGTGCTGACGTAATATGTAATTTAATTATGGACTTACTCAAAAGCTTTTCATTGTAAACCAACCATAAAATGTAGCGGAAATTGTGTCATCGATAGTACCAAGGCCTTTAATATCATCTATGCACGTACGTTATTAGCATAAGAACCATGAAAAGCGATTGGGATGTCCAGGGAATATTAATTATCTATCAATATATAATTTTTAAAAGAACAACTGTCGAATTTCTATTAAGTTTTAAAAGTTTATTATTACAAAATTTTACTAACTGCCTTAAATAAAGTAACAATGCGTCCAAATAGTAAATACAAGAAAAAAGGCGGAAAATAAGTCTCGTTATTACGTTACTAATTAGGTAGTAATGCAAGTATAATATTTTAAAGGCATATCATAAGTGGAGTATGGTATGGAGTTGAGAAAGATTATAGAAGGAAAAAAGGACGATATTTAAGAATTAAAATACACGAATGCCGTGAAAGAAGTGAAGTAAAACATTAATATCACTATTACGCCCGTTATTTTAATGACGTCACACATGCCTTATTATGCGTTATGACGAAAGATCCTAATTCTAACTCTTTCAGCTTTAGTATGACACTTATTTTTCGGCAGACATATTATAATCCACTACTATATTTCTCTTTTACATATTTTCTTAGATTTAACAGTACTTATGTCCATGAGCGGAGGGTATCGCCACCCTTAGGTACTACCTAAAATACCTACCATAAACGTAAATATCCTAATTCCTATTACCTATAAAACCAACTATCACCTCAATAAAGAAAACTTATATTAATTTAAAAACTTAAAAAGCAAAAAAAAATAGTTTACCTTATTAGACATTTGTTACAACAGTAAATGCAGTTGTTAATACAACATGGATGCCACGTGACAAAAGTACATACAAGTCTTGTACTTGGTATAAATATACTTTGTTTTTTGTTTTTTAATTATATTTCCTTTCTTATTAAATCTTCCGGACCAGACTAAGAATAAGACAGACTTAGTCAGCCCTGCGGTCATGAACGCTATAAATTATTCGATACTTTGAGAAAAGAGAACAGAAAAAAAAAAACTAAATTTAAACGCGAAAAAAAATCCAGAAATTAAGTGGCTTACCTGATGGAATGCAAAAACCACTGGCCACGAACATTTGCAACGTCGAGTCTCCTTTTTTGAAGTCGGTTAAAAACCTAACGTAATATATTTTTATCTACACGTGATAACCATCTGTCAAAATAATTACGTAACAGAGCCGAATGCAATACGTATGTAATAGCTCATAAGGTTCAAGGCGTGTATGCGGTATGTGGAGGGTACCCACATTAAATTTACCATATGACAAGGACGAGAACGCAATAATGCTCTCAACTAGCGACGTAATACGTGCCACATTCCCGTGCTGCTCTCATTGCTACATTAAGTTGAAATTGGCTCCGAATATCTGTTCACCATGGAAGCGTGAAAAATTCGACTTAGTTTGCGTTCTGCTACTTCGCGCGGCGACTTATGTATCTTTCGTAATACGTTCCTATTTTGGATGGATTATAAAAGATAATCGCTTTAAAGTGTATTCTTATTAATTGTACTGTAAAGAGATTCATTTATTGACGACGGTCCTCAGTCCTATATCTTTTTGCAATGACAGACGATGTTTAAGATCTTCTAGATCAAAAACAGAATTTCTAGATCAAAAACGAACAATTTTTGGAGTTCGAACGGCAAATATTAACGCATTTAACATATAGGAGGCATGAAGAATGTATAATCAATTTTTAAGGCGAGTTGATAAAAATTAGTTTCTTACCTCGTTCAGTGGAGCTTCGTCATGACTTAACGTTACGTTTGCATTGTTGACATCACAAGCAGTTACGATACGAGGGTTCATGGTCGCAAACTTATTTTATCAGCTAGATCTAGTTACTTCACAATGATTTCATTAGCGCCGAAAACCTACTCAAACAGGACTCTAAATAATTTCATTGATTACAGTATGGTAATTATTATTAATTATAAATTGAACGATGAATATTTTATTAGAATAAAGGAAAACAAAATAACTAGAACGTCACTTGAGACAACATATAGTTACGAATCATCTGGAAATAGATAAAATTGATACAAAGCATGAAGCCTTTAGCACAGTTATTTATTTAATTATAGTATAGTAGTTACTATTAATAATGAATTATAACAACATGTCTTCGTTTATTTTATCGGAATAAAAGAAAACATAGAAGTATTACTCGAGACAACACCAAGTTACAAATATAACATCTATGAATAGGTGAAATAAAATAAAGCGTGGAACTTTTAGGTAGAATGATACAAAAAAGCGAAATAGCGAAACAAGAATGCCATATTACAATTCGGAATAATAAACTAACGAACTGAGAACTGAGAAAAACGAAATGAGCGCCCGGCATTGATGAAGAACATTAACCTAATGTTGCAAATTCAAATGTTTTATAGTTTTCAATAGAATATCGCTAGTTCTTATAAATTTAGAACTATATAGAAAAAGTTTATCACCCCTTACTACATTTTTCGTTTACACATACACAAAAACGTTTAGTTGCTGAGTGATAAATTTATGAAGAAGATCAATCAAACTCAAATACCCAAACAATAATACCCTGTCAAAAAACGTAACAACGTATCTACATTCATGTCTATATATAAAAGTTTATTGACAAGATTTTTCTTACGTTTCCAGCCTTGGTATATAAAAACTTTTATTTGTACAACTACTCTAACAGCACTCAAACAATTACTGCCCATAAAGTCTGATTTTCACAAAAATAGAACTATATGGTCCAAAAACTTATTGTAGTGTTTTTTAGAAATCAAAGCACACAATTTATTTACGAACCAACCAAAACACCAATCATTAGAAGTAAAAAATCACTCTAAATTCGAAATAACGAATTTGATGTCCTTAATACGCGTGTAACAAGGAACAGAATGAGGAAAGACAGATTTCCACCTTCTTTGTATTGTTCAGCTGAATTATTACAGTAAGATGTACCGTTATTTAACGTTATATTTCTTACCAGTGCTGGGAATAAATTATTGTTCCCGGCACGATCCGAAACATGTGGAGAATTACGGAAGCTGATTTGCTGAGATGCTTTCATTTCGACAAAGGAAAACTCTGTCGAAATGACAGCTACTACATAATTATGTACCTTTTCTATTTACAATTAATATTATCCTTAGTCATAATATAAATCGAAAATATGTTTATCGCTTTGTTAGTTTGTACTTTTTATGCAGAAAAAAGTTCGCACGGGCAAAGGCAAAATTTGGCATTAGTTTATGGTTGGGGATTTTAATCCCAAAAATATTTTCAGAGAAAGGAAAATGACACGAAATTGAAATCCACGCAAGTAAAGCAAAACCTGGCATTGAATAAATCACTTAAACAACATTTTTTATCACCAGTACGACAACAATGGTATAACGTACACCCTTATACATCACTATTTACAACAGACCCGATACATGGGTTATCAGGTTATATTTTGAATATTAAATTCAAGTTGAAATTTAGTTATAAATAATAGCAATGATCATAAGTTTCTTTTAAACGGGTTTCGCTTCTCTTAAACAGTTATCACTTTTTAACTTGATATCAAGAGAACATTTAATCAACATGAAAACGTGGCTTTCGAATTTTCCATGGAATTGTTATTGCAATAAAATAAACGAAAACAAATAATACGACAATGATCCTCAGGAACACTACCAGTCGTTTAACATTCATTGCTTACGACTTCCAAATAAGCCTAGTCCAGACTTATTGAAATAGAATTAATTAAATTCAGGCGTTGTAACGTACTTTGTGAGATTTTATCGTTGCTCGGATAGTGACAAAGAACATGCCAAAGCGGCACTCGATCTTTTTATAGCTAGCATTGAGTGACACATTATGATAGTTAATCTATTGTTAAGATCGTCAAATACTTATACGCATATCAAAATAATAAAGGCGCGTAACCGAAATAATTACGTAATTTACAACATTTTTTCCTTAAAGTAATTAATCTTTTATTTATGGTATACTTTGTTCCATGCTACAGATTTGATCTATAAGCGTTGGCTACGGCTCAGACCCCGTATTCAAGTGAAGACGACTACCTGTGATTGAGTGAAATATTTATACCAACAGTTCACTATCAGTCATATGTTGTAATTAAAACTACAATTTAACTTTTGATTCCGCCGAAATATATATGGGGTGACAATGACCGAAATATACATATTATAAATGATACAAATGTTTTATTTTTAACTTAAAGTATGTCTTCCCACATCCAATATTGAAAATAAACTTATAATTGGAATGGATTCGAATAATTGGAATAGGATAAATCGATCTAATAGAAATTTAAGACCTGAAATGATTGTAAAAAGAGAAATGTAATATGCGATATTTTATTGAAAACTCTAAAGAATTTGAATTTGAGACCTAAGGGTTAGATCTAGATACCAGACCCTGACTGTCCGACTGTCAGTTTGTTCATAATAACGAAGATGATGAAGATGTCTGATCTTCTTTGTGATAGATCATGATTTTCCGCTCAGCTATATGCAGGTTCATCACCACACTTATCTAGCTACAACTGACGGGATATTTTGTACTTTTGCATGTAACTCTATGATTGTTAGTTAATCGAGGTTTTCTATCACTAGGATTATTTTACTCAGCTGTTATAATTATGCTGCTGCTATATAGGAAATGTATATTGATGATGTAATACTAGTTATTGAATAGTATGTGAACTTGACTACTCAATAGGTGCAATTAACTCAAATTAACATCAGTGCAACGTTTGTATATATATTACGCGGTAACCCTTTCCTCTCCAATGGATAGCCGTTTTTGATGCTACCTTTTTTATTGTAGTTTATTGCAAGGTTAGCTCTATCTTAATAAATAAACTTTATTGATAACGCACGTTGAACTTTGGAGACACCATGGAACGCTTTAAATGAAATAGGAAATGCATGTCGGTTGCTATGTTGTTATAGATTTATACGGAATCAGTCCTTTTTTATATAAAAAATTAATTATTGCCTTTAATAATCCTCTATCGTTTCAAATATCATAACAACATCATCATATCTGTTACCTCATTAGAGAAATAAATAAGCACAATACACTATCGGATTTATAGTATTGGTAAGTATTTCAACGCTTGTTCTCATACGTGTCAAAAACTTTTAGGTTTCTGCTAATGAACTTCAAGACAGTTATGAAGGCGACAGACTATACCCAAAACCGTCAAGTCGGCCCCAATACGATGTGGTGAAAGGACGGTCGAGAACACGACACTTAAAAACAAAATTAATTTACTAGTATAATGCAATCCATACTATATTGTTAAAATTTAGGTAAGGTTCTTTTCTGTCTTTCAAGTTGACTGATTGATATTATTTTGCATAAAAACAGTTTTTTGGACGGCGTGTCATAGGCCGTTTATATTTTATTGAATGAAAATAAAAATTTTGAAAAGCGAAAAATTTAAATCGTCGCGACCGCGAGAAAAACATAGTAATATTGTAAATGGCGTAGGTGTTAGTTTGTTCGTTATTCTTTCGACAACGGATCTAGGAATTGATACGATTTTCTGCGAAATATAAGCCCAAATACCACCCTTGGTATTGTTTAAAAAAATTGTCATACCGTAATAAGTTTAGACACATGTTACATTTTTTATATGATTTGTGTGTATAATATTTCGTTTCAAAGGCCTCCTACAATTTTGCATTGTTTAAGGATAGATTTCATATATAGCTTTTAAGAACCTCTGCACGCCAAGATTATTTTGTGACTCACCGAAAGATGTACTATGTTAAAATATGCATAAATATAATAGGCATATATATTATATGTAACTGATTGCGTTAATCGAAGTTCTCTTGAATCTCACATACGCTCAAGTGTGTATGCAGTTAAGAAGATTGTTAGTTATGTTCTCAAAAAAAAATCATTGAGAATATAGTCATAGTAATAAACTGAACAAACTTCTTTAACGACCTAAAGCTGAGGTTTCGGTGGAATAGCAGAGGTAGTATCAAAATACTGCACTCCTTGGTTTAGGCCAAGTCAGACCATAACATAAAAAAATATCATTTCTGACAACTGTGATATCTAATACAGAACCAGCAGAAACTAAACAAATTAATAGGAAAATGTATTCTGTTTCATTTTCTGAGCATAACGATTGCTCTGTATGTGATACGCCCCTGCATTAAAGCAGCACGATCTATGATATTTAAGTACCTACCTACCTGACAAATTCTACCTGCTTTCCAAGGTTTCGATATGCATTTACATTTTTATAGTAAATTTCCATCTTCTTCACACGTTCGAGCAAGATTATTCCAAGGAAACTCGGCTGAATTGTAGATTTTCCCACGGGGACCCAAATTGCCTTTTCATGCAGACCCACCTACAAACGCTTACTATTCACGTTGAGTACACTCATGAATTCAAAGACACATTATTTGTTCACATCCTGGTGAACTTCAAAACCGTTAATGAAGATTGAGCGTTATTGTAACCAAAAGCGATAATGCAATTCTTTGTGTTCCGAAGAAGAAATTTTAAGTAAAGGAAAGTTAATCCAAGGAAAGTAACCATTTTTGTCAACTAGCGAAATTAATAAACGATGCTATGAATAATGATTTTCTATCTCGTATGATTTTAATATAGTCTAGTGACGATCAGTGGATGTGTGACCATCATTTTCGTAATTAAAAATTAAATAAAGTTTATTTATTACTTCCTTATAATAACGCGAATACTACACGTTGTTATAATGTAATAATTTACGGATTTTATCGCAATTTACTTTACTCCATGTCCCAATGTTAAAATTAACGGGGGCTAGTTAAAGTTAGTTTTTAAGGTTACTTGGGCTAACTGTGACATTGGGAAATACATCATCTCAGTTTGTGGTCACAGACCATACTGTATGTACAAGACTGTATGGAGCTAAAAATAAATAAAACGCTATAAAATACGTAAATTTGTTTGAACAATTAATTTATTTTATTTGAACAATTAATTTATTTAAATTAAAACAATTTTTAGAAGAAACAAAAGTTTGCTTTTACTGAGACTATTTGTAAGGTGAAGAAATATATCAATGAAAATTACTATTCCAATTCGAAATATTGAATTTTTAATAACATATACTTGTAAGGAAGCAATCAACAAATAGAATGTGCCTGACCCCTTATACTGACTACGTTGAATTCGAGGCATTTCTTTTGCGCAATTCATATAGGAACAACGTAATAAATTACAAAATTACGGCGTAAGGGATTTCATACCAGCTTTACATCAACAATGACGAACCACGCGATTGTGTTCACAAATATATTTTATAGAAATCTAATCAAGTACTGTGCTTAATGTAAAATTTTTTTGGTACTGTACTCTGTGAAAACGAAATATTTTTCTTATAATGACTAAAAATTCAACGAAATGGTTGCCAAGAAATGTTAAATGTCTGTTTAGGGGTTATTTGCGAGCACTGCATTCACTGTATGCATATAGATGGCGTGGCAATCTCATTGGCCTCGACGCAATAGCTTTTAAAAATACCATATTTATAAACGCGTAGCTTGATTTTTACGTGATTATTCAGTGCTATAATATGTTGGATCTGACAACTTGGAAGGTTGTCGGGCAAACGAGGCAGTTTTAAATACCTACTGGTTATTTGTTTCCTGAGCAATTAACGAGAATGTCCGAGCCGACTTTCATTATCCCGATTTTAAAATTGTTGCGACAGAATTTATTATTTAAAAAATGCAGGTTAAAATGATAGCAATGACAGATTGAACCACTTTAACGTTATAAATATACTCTTACGGTTTCAGTTTTGAAAGGACTAGAAAACTATGAGTGTAGGATAATTTTCACCCAGGTTGAAGTTTTAATTTAATACTAAATGTACAGGTAAACCTACGGTTATGCACCATTTTCGTAGGTGAATTATAATAATAAATTGTGAAATTTTGAACAAATAAAAAAAAAACTGTACAAAGAACATTATGATTTCAGCTAAAATCCTTCGATCAAATTCGATATTGCATCAACTACAGTTAATGCAACGACGCAAAAATTTACCACCGTCTTCTTGAAAGAATAATCAAATGCCATATAACACTACCCAGCAGGTGTATTGTTTTCACAAAAAGAAATACTTAATGAACTTAGGAAGCCCAAATGCTATTCATCATCATCATGCATAAAATGATGAATAGATACAAACTGCAAAATATGAAAAGAGCCTATGAAATCGATGTTATTTTTTTGAGTAGAGCTAGTCGTGCACCTGATGGCAATTGACATGCCTGGCAATAATAACACAGTGCCAAACATAATTTGTTACGCGACCCTACTGCGGATTAGCGGACTTCACATATATATTTTTATTGTTTGTCAAATATGCAGGTTTCCTCACGACGTTTTCCTTCAGCGTTAAGCACGTCGTAAATCAGCGCTTAAAATTGGTACATATAAATTAACAAATTCATCGGTGCCAGCATCGGGACTTGTACTCTACTACTAACTACTCTGCTTGCTCGAGTATATTGAATTAAAAGCGGGCGCCCGGACACTGAGCTACTACGACTCGATATGTGCCGCACGTTTAATGAATCGGGGCGATTACTAGCAATATTGGCACCAAACGAATCGATAACAACACACCAATCGAGATAGCAATCTGTAGAGGACATGGAAGCGCGAATATCCATTAACTTCTCGCGGAAATGAAATGTCACCCCCATGATTCGCTCCTAGGATTAATCACGCCAGAACGTACGATTTCCTTCATTGTTCATATTCCCATTGTCTTCGTGCAGCTGTTATTGACTCGGTTTCCCTTTAGATCTACTACAACACAATTAATATAGCTACAATTTTAATTAATTCATCATAAAAACACGTTGTTATGAAGTAGATTATTACGATGAACTTGTAACAACTTGATTTCGTCACTAAAAGATGAAAAAATCCTTCATGGACTTGAGTATAAGCATATATAATAAAATTCCACGAGATGTCCTAAATTTACCACTTGAGCGTTTTAAAACTAAAATTAGAAATAATCTATTGCATACAAATGCAAATCTTATTATAATCTTCAAGAGCTTCAGGTGGACCAAAATTCGTGGAATTTAGTTGATTGACTCGTATGTGGGATAGCTGTTATTGTATTAAGGCAAATTGTAACGGTATTTTAAAATAGGAACTGTTGAGTTTCGTCAGTTCAGAAGTCAATCCAATCAAGTCGACACTGACTTCTGCTGACAGAACTGCATTCCGAGTCGCAGGTAGCTTCCTCAAGAACTGAGATGTAAAAATGATGATTCAAAAGTGCTTGCAAAGGCCTATTTGAATAAATATATATTTTGATTTGATTTGACTTAAACAAAGTGTTCGGACTCAGTTACATAGTCCGCCTGGAGTGGAGGATATTGTCAGTCATTCTACAACCAAACAGTATTGCATAAACCCTGCCGTGTTCCGGTTTGGATCATGGTTCATGATCAGGTATGCGCACCGCTCCTTTCTACACCAAATCTCGTAAGAAAATATAGCAAACTCATAAATATTAAGATCGATAGTCAAAAATTATATATTCGAGCTACCGGCTTGTCTGTAATTGGAGGCTGGATTAGGGGTTTAGAAATATAATTGTGTTCTTTGAGATGTTTTCAGAGGGTATTTTACTATAAAGCGGTTTGACAAATTGTTGGTTGAATGAATTTTAAAAGAGCTCACAGTAGTGTGATAAACTGTTCAAACTCGCCCCGTTTTCGGATGAAGTTTCTGATTTATAAAAAGGTACTTACGTAAGTATAAAACGGGTGCTCAACAAATTGCAAGAGAAAGGTAAACGCTCCGTGCGTGATTAAATCCCGTCCCGTACTCTATTTATGAGAAGGTAAAACAATTTTGTTTTCTTGTTGAATTCCAATTTAAAAAACGTACCAGATAACAAAAAAGAAATAACCTATTTATATTTGAAAGAAATATTTAGTAATAATATAAGTTTGAAACAAATGAAAAAGTTAATTGGTTGGCACGTCTTTTTCTTTTATTGTTAGAACAAAATGAAATGATAACGGAGTGGCTATAAGTAAATAAAACGACTTCGTCCGTCCACGTTTTATTTTTACGAATATTGTTAATATTTTTACTTGTAAATTGTAATATAATATATTGTATAACGTCCCGATTACAATTATACACTAATACTTTATGCTTTGACAAAACCGCAAAAGTTGTTCAGTTTTTCCAAATCAAAAACAACACTAATGCGTAACAATATTTCAATGTGGAAATTAGCTTAATCCGCCAACAAACCAAATAGCACGTAACTACACCAAATCTGGTTAGTTCATTGTTGAAATTTGGAGCAGAGCCAAGATAGAGGCAGTTTCGGTTTCTGTTTGTGTGAAGTTAGTCCACAGGCGCTGTATTAACTTCGACGCGCGCTATACATCGGAAAAAACGTAATCAGTGTGCCTCAATGGATCTAAAGTAACAAATAGTGAATGTGCCAAATCATTGAAGTGTTGATTATCACTATGTAGTATGTGTGCCTACTTACGCAGAGGCCATCAATACTACATTCATTCATAATTTCCGCCATAAATTGCAGCCTTGAAGTCTACGCCGACGTTCGTTCCGAATTTGACAAGGCGTTGACATAAGGTAGAGTCGTTACAGAGATAACGACATGTAATCTATAAATACATCGAACACGTTTTTAAATAGTACGTTACGTCATGCGTGACTCAGACAAAAAACGCTTAGTGTTATTTATCCCAACGGTGGGAACTGATATTGTTTTTACTGATTATTTTTAACAGGAGTTTTGGATTATAAAGATAGGTTAGACTGATTAACCTTTCACACCTTGATAAGAAAGTAAGGTGATGGCGATTTTAGATAAGCAGCACGACCTCATAGAAATCGGCATAAAGTGGAAGTATTTTTGCTTCCGCGTTTCGTCTGGTGGGTGAGGTGGTCATTGGCCCATCCCCCTCCCTCCCTTTCCTCTCTCTTTCAGTCGCCTACCTACCTCTTCCTTCATCTCCACCCACCCTCTCTCCTTGAGGGAGTAGAAGCCCTCCTCTATTATCAGGGAGGATGAAAAATTTGTAAGTTCTGTAATGAGCGGTGGTGATCGCTTACCATCAGGTGAGCCGCCTGCTCGTTTGTTAGCCTACTCCATAAAAAACGCGATACAAATACCTCAATCTTTTTCTATTTAATAACGTGTGGTATTCTTGAAAATACAATATATCAAAAACATATTATAAAGTAATGTACCAAGATACATCCTGGTTTGCCATAAATATAGCTCGTCAACACGAATAGATATATTTTTTTACGTGCAATTATGGGAAGAGATTTAACATAATAGAGATATCTTGGAGTTTTTTTGCTTTTATTATGAGATCACTAGAATAATTTAAATAATTTTGTTTTAAATTTTCTTATTATTTTAAATTGATTTTATTCAATTGACATTGAACGGTTTTCTCGGGCAAATAAATAATACGTTAATTTTTAAACAACGGCAACTGGCAATGTTAATGTTTATTATTTTTTTTTAGTATACGTAAATTTTTGAGGGGCTTATATAAAATATCTCCAAGTTTTATTTAACATATTTTATGGCTTGCCCATTTTACATTCACACGTCTATATCTTTTTTGTGCATTATGCAATAAAAAAGGAGATGAAAGGCCAACTTGGCTGCGGTATATTATTTTCTTTCTCTAACCTACCTATACAGGTATGAGATAATTATTCATGTATTTAATTTTTTAGTGAAGAGTGAATTATTAATAAGCAAAGCGCGAAATACTTTTATCTTGCATCATTAATAAATCTCTCAATTATCTTCACTTACTAAACTGTGAACGCTAATTTAAAAAAAAATTAAATATTCATTAGTTTATTTCGGATGGAATTAATTTGCTGATTGCATGATTTGCGCATATAATAGTAGTGGAAAAGATAAATAATTTGGCTTTTAAAAAAATAATAAAACAGGATACAGAAACAAAAAAAAAAATGTTTTTTTTTCCCATGACATTTAAGTTCTTAAGATTGATTGAAGAAGTGTTATTTGTGCTTCCACTTCTTCGTATTTTAATATTTCTTGTTATTTCTCTACTACTGAGATTTCTATTCTATTGCGCAGTAATCCGGTGTAAAGAACAATTTTAATAGCGTAATCTCTGAGTATACAGATATTATATCTCTAAGTGACGATGAGTGAAACTTTCATGTAGTAATTATAATATTACACACGCACACGCGCGCGCACACACCCACACACACACTCACACACACCCACATAAAAATGTCTATATACATGTTTAGTATACACGTGAAATATTTTGAATTTTTATGAAAGCCCCTCACACCTACACGGTTAATCAGCTCTAAAGGTAAATAGTAAAAAACGAATGAAGTCACGCCCCCACATACACCCTGAACACACTACACTCTTTTTTCCGGGCAATCTGGCAATATCCGCACGAAAATAACGTTTTGTTTTCTCCGTCGTAATTAAAAATTCTTTAAGCCGCCGTTAACTTAGAGGCAATTAATTTCTTAACTGTTTAAGACAGTCAAAAGCGTTTATCTTTAAAGTGAAATTCCCTAGTCTTTAAAAGCGATCCGTTAAAGCTGAAATTTTATTACTCTGACGTTTCAAATGGTCCGCACATTAATCGTATGTCTGAAAAGAAAAAGATGAAGATAATAAGGATAATATAATAATTATAAAATGTAATGTGAAAACCAATTAGTGTT
>DWHQ01000240.1:0-15782 GCA_018247955.1 Eurytides marcellus marcellus | reverse complement strand
GAGTCGAAACATACGAAACGTGTCATTGAATCATATCAGACAAATAATTTGTGCCAAAAATCTTGCACGAAATGAGGACGTGTCTTTGATATTACTGTCACGAAATGGAGACATGAAAATGTTTGTTTTTTTCTGTGTGAATGTTCAATGTCAGTATTTAAAATTTACTTTCATCGCAATTCGTTTTGAAAAGGCCATTGCAAAAGCTTTGTAACCTACCTGCCTATGTTTATAATACACGTAAGCTCAACTCAGCTCAGTCAATTTGAAAATTTTGACACAATTAAAAATACTCTCTGTTAACAAAATAAAGACATTCCGTAATTGACTTCAATGGAGATATATTGGACGAAAAAAATTACGTACTTGCTTTGTAACCTACTTGCCTATGTTTATAATACACGTAAGCTCAACTCAGATCAGTCAATTTGAAAATTTTAATTTGTATTTCAGTGACACAATTAAAAGTACTCTCTTTTAACAAAATAAAGACATTCCGTAATTGACTTCAATGGAGATATATTGGACGAAAAAAATTACGTACGATTTAAGGCTATTAAGGTTCGCGGAAGCGGACACGTTTGCCCGCAACAAACAACCATTAAATAGATATATTGCCGATAATCGGTACGGGGTCTTTAATAATTGCCCTTTCAAAGGAAACAATGATGATATAGAGCCCTTTCAATCCTTGCAAAATTCGCAACGTGAAATATGCTCCGGGCCGACCATAACGGCGGTTAGGTATTTATTGTTTAATAAATAAATTCGGTGATTGTTTACCGTATCGAATAATTTTGGAATATATACCCTATCTAAGATTAGATAAAAACTTATATATTATGTGACATAGAAAAGGCATTAAAACTGAAACCTTAGAAAATAAAGGTTACAATCAACTTTTGCATATCCTAAACAGAATCCCCCTGGAGTATCACTGTCTTGCCAGTTATTCTATCGCCAAGCAGTAATGTATAAGCACTACTGTCTTACCGTCTGAAGGGCAAAAGGCTGGCCAGCTTGATTCAGTAATCACTCAGTACATTCAGTATGTAAAGATATAAAGTCAGAAATACCTCAGAGATGAGCGTAGCTCATCAAATAGGGTCTGTATGTGTCGTTATGGGCACTTATGTTTGGATTTGACAACGCCTCACCCGTTTTTATTTAAATTTCATTCCTTAAACTGGAAAATAAATGTCTAGGATCACTTTTTATGAAATTTACTGCTATCAATGATAATATAAATCAGAGAATGTAGTTGTTAGTTTATTTAACAGAGTTTCCCAAACTCTTTTTTTCTCGTATACCACTTTCAAAATTTTATTGGTTTTAGTGAACTGCAGCTAAAATTCTACCATATTTCCAAAACTCGTCAAAACGTGTGAAGATTATATCTTAATCACACCCCCACCAGATATCCTTTACCTGGACCACTTTGGGAATCATTTGCTTAGGTGTACTTTGTGCTTTTCACCTAGGGTCTTATATCATATAACAGTTATGTTATTTGATTTTACTTCTTTTGTATTTACCGGCGTCTCCTAATATAATTCTGTCAATGTTTTATTAGTTAGTGTATATGTTGTCAAATGTATTAACGCAACTACCACATTATGAATACAGGAAAATTGTTAAAACGAAACGACAGACCATCCCGTGACCAAAGACTCCGTAAAGGGTTGGAAACGTCTGGAATTTGGAATCAAATTGAACGCGACAACAGATAAGACCCTACAGATATAGTCAATGCTAATATATAATATAATACTGTAATAATATAAAACTTACCCAGTAGTATCGACAACTGTAATGATTGACCTATAATAGAGAAAGAGATATAGCCTTTTTTATTTCTATTTCTGGTTGTATTCGTTACTCAAAACCATCAACGTGTCTTTCTTTTAAGATATAGCCGAGCACGTGTTAAAGCGGTTTGGTAAATTCAATTTAAGTTGCGTTTCACACTTTTTACCGCCCAAAACAAATTGCCCGAACACGTTGAGGTCATTTGGGACGTGATGTAAACAAATCGATAACACTAAAATCATCACGATATAAATGATACGAAGCAATTTAACGAAGATGTACAAGTATTTTATGGTCTTCAATAGTCGAACGCTTCGTTTTTTTATAACCAACATAATAGAAAAATAACATAAAAATATTCCATCATTTCGTTATTATTTGTAAAGAATGTTGAATTTAGTAAAATAAAATAAAACGTTAAGGTTGTTCAAGTGGATTCTCACCATCTCAATCAAAGTTCAAAAGACTCTAAAGAAGTGATGCTGGTGCCTTTTTTTTCTTACATCTCAAATAAGTTAGTTAGACCCTTCAAATGTGTTTCGAGGAACGCTTATATTTATTACCGTCCTGATGGCAACAGCATTGTTTATCGTTTATCCCTTTTTCATTTTGTACGGAACGTCCATTGTATTTCATTTTACTTTTATCTGATTAGAGACCGTGAAATTTTTAGCGATGTAATAAAAGGTACGAAGTGATGGAGAGGCAGCGATTTCGCTGATAGTAATGTTTATGCTAAATGTGAAGCGACGTCTCGATAATTGAATAATTTTTAGCGTGCTCTTTCGAAAAGACAATTCTTATTTAGTGGTTCTTTTAAGATGGTATTGCCAGTTGCAAAGTCAACAGAATGATTAGTTTTTATTATTACATTTGCCATTTGGAGAAAAAAGCATAGAGAGAAGCGAGTTCGAATGGTAATTAAAAAAAAAAACAATTTAAATTTTCTGATGATTTTTAAATAATCTAATAGCGATGAATTATTATTACAAACAGAGATAAAAAATGGCGCCGATTTCTTTAAAGACGCTAGAACCGGCTGTTCATGGTTCAATATTATTATCAGATTGTTATCTAAATTACTTTAAATATTTTCTCGATTGTGAATGAAAGGGAAACTGGTTTCTCGCTTTAATGTGTAATGTTGATTTCGAATGACGGAATGCAGTTATACCATTAATAAAAAATAAAATAAAATACTTGTGCCATAAACATTGATTCTTTCGATTCGATTTTATTTTAGCTTATTGGATACCCTATCAGTGTTTCAATATAATGTGTGACCTTAGCGGTATTGTTTATTTTCTTGGTTATTTCTACGAAAAAATTCTCATCCTAATTTTTTATTTTTCTCGTCTTAATATTAGCGTATATATCTTTTGTACATATATCCAACATTCAAGTCGGTGAACACAGCAGGTTATTTTATACCATATCACTACTTTATGAGTCTTTTCGTTATATTTGAGAATGCCTTCTGAATTTTAACAGCGTCGTTAATACTAACGATATAAATTTTTATGTAACTGTGCAGTTGTTAGTCGATATTCATTGAATTTTGGAATAAATTATTATTTCTCTTCGAATATTTTATGAAATTTTAATAAAAGTATTTATTTAATATCTTCTTTTGCTGTATCTTCTTTCGTTATTTTAGAAAACCTTTTTAGAGATAGACCTTCCTATGTAGATTTCTATGAGTGATGAGTAGAGTAAGTGTTTTATGACCAGGCCCCCTAATTGTCATTCATTTTAATAAACAATTAATACATAGTGTAAAATTAAATTGTGTTGTTGTGATTTATTTTGTATTTAAATTCCCGACGTGACGAACAGGTAGTCTTTTTGACCTCCAACGCTTTAAAGTTTCTATTAGTGTCAATAGAAGAAATGGTTAAAGGTATGTATCATAACATAACACACGAATGGGATTTAAATCAACGTTCTTCGTTGTTTAGCTGGAAAGGCAAGCATAATTTCACTGGACGAATGTAGCTACAATAAATCAATTTATGTCGGGGGGTTATTCCGAACGATCAATTACACTTTGGTAATTTATTGGGTCAGCCTTGAACAGTGCATCGATGCCTCCATATTGCAACGGCACAGGACTCAAAATGCCGCTCAACAAAATGAATCAGGCAATTCTGATTCCAGGGAATTATTAATTTTAATCAACAGATGTGTCGGGCGCAATGAAAAGCAGCAGAGGTGGGTAATTAGATCGAGCTGTCATTTAGATTTAAGCTTTAAAGGTGCCGATATGTGATTTTTTCACGCATCACCGTTATCTGTATATTTATTGCTCGATCGCAGCTCTCTGACCGATTTTGGGCGCGAACTTTCCATAATAATTGCCTTTCATGCTCACGACATATTGACTAATAACTTTGATAACAAATATATTGTTGGTGGTTCTTTTATGCGGTTTTGATTTCAAAATTAGTTGTCGATAGCTTTTTTCCGTTCTTATGTATGTTATATAAGAACTAAAAACATCCATGCAAAATAAAGGAATCTCTGCATGTTAGTCAGACATCCGTGATTGGGACTCGATTTTTCCTCATCGTATTTTATTGGTTAAACTTATAGCTTCAGCGAAAATTGTGAGTATTACTCTACAGCCTTCGACCACACACCCTGTTTAGTATCTTAAAAATGTATTTAAAATAATCGGGCCCCTTTCTTACTTGGAATCAGCTCGTCGACGATTACGTAGTTATCTTTGACCCATTACGACGGACTAAAGCCCGAAAACCATGTATGGCAACCCCCGAATTTATTATCACATTATTCAAAGGATCGTAAGAGCCGAATCGGAAAGGGATCTGAGATCGCGATAATCGGCGGGAGGCGCGGTCGGTGCCAAAAGGTGTCAAAAAACCTCGCGAGCAGCCCCGAGGCGTGATACAACTTGCCGGGCATTAATCATGCGCACGAATCAGATTTTACCTTATCAATTCACTTGTCAGGGACGCGGGAAGGTCCGGCGGTTTCCGTTTATTCTTATTTTTCTCGACCCGGGTCGCACGAAGTGTTTATTGTTGGTCAATCGCTTTTTATTTTCTCGAGCCTTTTTGCAACCGAAAGTGACTTGGCTAATTTGGTAAAAAATGGCCGCGTAATAAATCGTTTTATTTTAAGGTTCCTGGAATAATTTATTAATTTTGAATGTTACTATACAGCACCAATTCGATATTAATGCTTATTATTACTAGTATTTTTAATTAGAAAAACGTCATTTAACTTTTTTATGACTATGACTACCCCAGGTACTCCGCACCTTTGCATTTCGCGTTATTCTACTACCAAACAGTATTGTGTAAACGCTATCGTGTTTCGGTTTGAAGGGAAAAGTATCCAGCGTACCGGGCACTAATAATGACCAGCTTATATCTCTAACGTGAACTCAACTAGCCCAAAATAGTGTGTGGTATTGTGTTGTTGTGAGCAATCAAGCGCTTGCGGTGAAGCGCACGACTCGCTTGTTTTTTCGCTTAATTTCCTGAATAAAAAAAACGAACAAGTGTTCAAGTTAAGGTGACCATAAGAACAAACGCAGATAAACATTTCCCTACTTTCTAGCGGTCGCCGTCACCGCAATCCCGTTGCCAAGTAGCGCGTGGTGCACGCACGACCGGCCGCGTGCGGGTTTACACTTTTTACGCATTTAATAGGTCCAATTCGTGGGCTCCGTCGTACCTCAATACGTGGTGGCCGGGTTGGCGATTCGTACGTAACCGTCCAGATACGTTGGTGAAATTGCTTTTGATTGAATGTTCGTGCTCCGTGTGCGGGGACCCCCTTACGACCATGTTTCGTCACTCAGCTAGTTAGTTTGTTGTTGAGGGAGGGTTTGTTTTCCATTTTTTTTATTTCTCTGTTTACCTTCAATGTTATTACTACATGCTATTTATATATACAATTGTACTCCGCCACCCACCCTTAGTTCTACTATTTTAGGGTTTTAATCATTTATACAAAATGGGATGACATCGTCATCTGGTACTGATTATGTTAGCGGTTGGCTACATGTTAGGTTTTACAACTCACTTCTCCGTATTATTAGAATCTAATTAATATATACTTTAATATCTCTTAAGTTTAGTGGTGCAGTACTAAAAGATTTCGAATAATTTTCTTCTTAATTTTTATTACACTTAAAAAAGCTCTCAAATCAACATAAAAATACGTTTTTATCTTTTACAATTAGAGTTCTTGAAACATAAAAATTAAGATCGTTTTAACACTCTCACTGACTACTAAGGTCCATAAACAATGCGTAGTTAAACTATACGATGAGCGAATCGCCTATTTTGCCTTTTAATTCCCACGTTATTTTTAGTTCAAGCAACAACGATTTCGACAATTGCATTTGACACAGCATCTGTTCTACTAAGCGAAGTTTAACAGTTGCTCCTTTATTATCCTATCTCGAGTGAGTTTTTGCGGTCATTTACTGATTGTCCGTTCTGATTACTTTTATGGGGTTTCGGTACGACGGAATTCGTCGCAGTTTTGACAATACGTTAGGTCATTGTCCTTATTCATGTCTTTGCTCTCCTGGTACTTCAATATAAAAAGCATAAAATCTCACGTCCTATTAGACAAATGTAAATCTGTGTCTGTGTTACAAAACTCGTATTTATATTTTATTGTAACAAATTTTTCTTTCTTTTTTTCATCTTTAAAATAAAACGCTGCCCCTATTGTAAGATAGAAATATCTTGTATTATAATGGCGTTCTACATACAAAAACTTCACGCGAACAAACGTCCAGAATCCGAAACAATTATTTGTAGTTCGTACAAATAATTGACCCGGGTGGGAATCGAACCCATGACCTGCGACGCCGAAGCCAATAATAGCTTAGCATCTGCGCCAGACGGTCATCAAATTGTAACAAATATGTCGCATTTTATATTTGGTTAAAATGTAGTATTTAATTAATAACAGTTACTATAGAGTACTATATTTTGAAAGAAAACGAGACTTGACTAAAATGTTCATGCTAACAAAATAAATACAGAGACGCCTCGACCGTCGCCTTGTTGTACGAATGGGATTACTAGAGTATACTTTTTATTCCGACTAAAAATAGCACGAAGGCGCCTCGACGGAACATAAAAGTTTATTAAGCCATTATCAACTATGTTAAATGCGTACAATCTGAAGATATTTATTTGCCGGGACATATACAAGGCCTGTTGCTCCTTTAAATTTATGCTGTTTGCTGTTTTTTTTTCCACTCTCCGATACAGGGTCGTTGGATAAGCCAGCGCCGAGATAAGGAATAAATTAGACATTCGCCTTTGACGGGAGAGTTTAATTAAAATGTCATATCCCGAATTGAACCTCCGCAAGATAGCCGGACGACGCGTGGACTTTTAGCGATAACTTTTAATTAAAAAAAAAATTAATACTCATATGCATTCGTCCTTATCTAAAAGTCAGCGACGAGTGTCAAGTAATAAATACATATTATTATTGCCCTGTTCGATAAAATCGTGTTAAAGTTTATCGTGATTTACGAAAGATTTTTGCCTTTTTTATCAGATACATTCCGTTTCAAGCACCCGAGGGCTTGCGTCGTTATTTATTTTTATTTCTCTTATTCACTGCTGCCGAATGTAGGGCGGTAACTCGTAGAAGTAAGTCTTACGAAAATTCCGATTGATGCTTCAATATAAGGATAGCAATCGGGTTTGTGATAACCTAATTGCATTACCACTTAGTGTTGAGCAGTTCCTCTACTGACGGGTCGTTGAATGTGATGACCTGTTTGGCGCAGTTGCTAAGCTATTGGCTTCGGCGTCGCAGGTCGTGGGTTCGATTCCCACACGGGACAAATATTTGCACGAACTACAGATTATTGTTCCGGAACTGGTCGTTTGTCCGCGTTAAATTTATGTATGTAAAAAGCCTTTGTAACACAAGATATTTCTATCTTACAATTAGGGGGGTGTTTTTTAAAAAGAAAAAAAAAATACAGCGTCAGGACACCAGCCTATTTAGCGAAACAAATTGTGAACGTGATCAACGTGTCCTTAGTAATTCATAAGAGTTGGGTAACTTTTGACCAACTCGGAACGTCCGTGCGGGAGAATTTAAATACGTACAACGTGCCGCCGATGTTTGAACATTGAATGCGATCGATGTAATTGCCGATAGGATCTGCGTTCCCATGGGGCATGCGCCGACCTCGCCGTCGACGCAGTCACGAGTGGGGTTATGATATTAAAATTTGCTTATTTTCCGACTCCCGCGCATTGAGTAACTTAGGGAGTGGTGCGCTCGGCGCGAAATCAATAAGGCTGATGTCACACACGCAGCGATGCTAAGTGAAAGCTATTTTTGAACGTGTAAAGTTACCTTGGACCACTTAAGTTATCCAATTCGTGGAAACTAGCCATTTCCACGGATTCGGTGATCCGATGAAGCTTTGTAGAGCCGCATAGGCTAAAAGCATCAACCTCAGTCAATATAAGAAGACAACCTAAGAACTTTACAATGAACCTTATCTCAGTAATAAAACAAAATTACAGAACGAGTATTATATTATTCGGTTCTTTTTTATAGATTCTGTTTAAAGTTCATATAATATAGTAGTTTATATTATAGCGCATAGTGGATCATAGATTTATATTTTGTAGGTTATTTTGTGGGGCGTTATGAAGCAACCACCCGATCCAAGTTTTACGCCTTTGGTATTTATTTATGAATCATTGATCTCATGGTAGCCATGATTTTGTAATTTCACACTCAATTCCCTTACCATTGGATCATTATAAGTTCTTCCTTAGCAAAGTAACTGACAAGGCGAGCAAGTAAGGGCTTTCGACACTTTTGTCTGTAACAACACAGTTCGTTCTACGGAGTAAATTGATGCATTCAAAACTTCTTGGTTCTACGTTGCGCTCGTCACTCAGAGATATAAAATACTATATCTCTATAACATTATTGATGAACATTGATGATTGCATATTACTGTTTAACGGCAGAATAATTGTCAATGCACTGGTATTACCCAGGCGGACTCTAGAGCCATAACCACTATAAAAATAAGAGATAATATTACTATGTATTAAATATTACTTTAAAAAAAATAAGTTGCTCGAAATAATAGTGATTGCTTATACTGGTATGCTCTTATGTTGGCCGCAACCGTTTGGCGCAGATGTGGGTTCGATTTCCACCCGGGACAAATATTTGTATTAACTACAGATAGTTGTTCCGGATCTGGGCGTTGTCCGTATGAAATTTATATATGTAAGAGGCCCTTATAACACAATATATTTCTAACTTACAATAGAGGCAGCGTATTTTAAAAGAAAAAGAAAAAGATTTAGTATAAATAAATGATGTCAGTGAGAAAATAGTCAGGCGTTCAAATATCGATTATTTTCCAATCGACCGTAAAACCGTTCTCGCTGAGAGGAAGCGATTTTCTTTCCGCAACTTACAAATTAATAAGCTTTGAAAACGAAACCATTAACTTGGAAATCGATAACCGATACAATTCCTAGAGATTGCGGTCTAGGTCTCGCCTTTGAGACCTAAATTACTATGATTGCCCGCGATAGATCAAGCTTTCCCTGCTGCGTCTAGGCAATTTAATATCTAATGTGGTCGGGGATGTTGTTATAGATAAATGCGAGTTGCGTTTATTGTAATAGCTCGTACAGTTGCGTGCACCGGCTCGCACGTGATTCGCCAATCATGCGAAACGTTTGCCGCTGTAATAAGTTTGAAATTTTTTAAATATGGTAAACTATTTATCTGTACACGCCTGTACACGAAAATAGTTTTAGTAACAATATTCTCCGATGCCTTTTATGTGTGTTTATCGACGATTTTCGAGTGTTAAGTTATTCTTATCCAAATAATGAATTTTCCGCCCGGAAATTGATATCTTACTCCGTATTTAAATCGGGGCAAATGGTAATAGAGGAGCCGATGGTTCAGTAGCGTTAACGGTAACACACTAACGTATTTACCTAATGTCGAATAGTGTAATATTAAGAATTATTTTTTTTATGATAGCATGGCGCTCGAGGAAACGGTATCTGATGGTAAATCATTACACATTACAACAGTGGAATTTGAGTGGATGATAATTTCACTGTTGGGATAAAAAGTACAAGTACATTCTTAATGCCGTTATTGTTACATACTGGCTTTAATATCCAGCTGCCTTTATCGATCTGCTTTCATAGAATGTTTATTTGTATTATCACAGTAAAAATAAAATGGATAGATTATTATTCAATGGTATTAGAGCATTTCATATGACACAAAAATTGTATTAGCTAGAGATGGTAGATAGCGTAACAAGTCGTTGCATCAATCTTTCACTCTCCTAACGAGCGTATTCCATATGATACAAAAATAAAGTCATAGCATAACAAGTCTTCACTTTCCCCACGAACACTAGATCACAATTGCAAGAAAATACACGTAACTATGTAAAAACGCTTAGTCAGCGCCGTGTAAATTACTCTCTCTCACTCATAACGTCGACGTCGTGCGTAATAATGCAGTGACAACGGGTCAATAACCTCAATTCAAATTACGTAATAGTAATATATAAATAATACACAACAAAGCTATCACATGTGAGCTTTACTAGAACTTTAATATTCACGACTTTCTTGTTACTCTAAGGGGGTAAGACAGCCATAGCTCACGCTATGTAATTAGTTAGGTTTGTTATAACGACAAGTGTGAGTTTGCTGTACATTCAATCAGACAAACAATCAGTTAATTTTGGTGCAGATTATTACGATCATTATTCGCGTATCCAGATCGGGTCAGGCCTTAAATTATCTAGATAGTAGAGAGCAGTGTACATCTTGGAATGAAGTTATCGCTTTTCGTCTCTGTGACTCTGTGAAGCTTCATCGTGATGCTGAATCCAACGACTGTCTAATACTAAGCACTAATTACGTAGTACAGCTTGTGTTGCTTTACCATAATAGCTTAAGATTCCCGTCAATATGCTGTTAGTTAGCCCGCTCGCTTTTAATTCGATACACTCGAGCAACCTCAGTTCAAACCCCGGCACCGATGAATTTGTTAATTTATAATTAGCAATTTTAAATGCTGATTTGCCACGTGCACAACGGTGAAGGAACACATCGTGAGGAAAGCTGCATATTTAAAAAACGATAAAAAAATCTTATATTTATGAAGTCCACCAATCCGTATATGGCGGTCTTTGGCCTTATACCCTCTTTATAGAGTGCTGTATCAGCAGTGGGACATATATAGGCTGTTGCGTACTTATACTGTTAGTATTGTTACGTTACGTCACGGCACCCTCGGCGGTGTCAACGGGCCCGCATTATTTACACATTAAAGGACATCATTAAAGCTCCATTAGGCCTGCCGTCGACCGAGCGGTCGCACGTTCACGCATGGAAATGACCGAAGCCACCAGGGAGCATCGTCTCATCCAGGTATACAGAGGATTTGTATTCGCCTTCCGCGTATCATTTTCAACTGTACCAAAACAATTCCAGTAGCTCTTCAGCTCCAGCGCAGCATCTGCAGTCATTCGTCGTTTATATGGTTAGACGAATTTACATAGTTTTTCGACTGCAGAAACCAGGAAAAACGTCTTCTTTTATGTATAAATCTAGCATCCTAAAACTATTGCATTTAAACAATAACAGTTGTTCTGTCAGAAAATTTGCATGTCCTCCGTGCAGTTTACGATAATAGTAATGTGTATCCTCATTGTGACCATCTGTAATAATAACCTTGTCTAGCAAAAAAATGTATTGAATTGAATTGAAAATTTTTATTGTAATCTTAATCTTGTAATGATTTTCAACGAACATTTTCTTAAAGGCATTATTTTTGTTGATTATGCAATCCTTGTCTGTATTTATTTATTGAAATATATTACTACACGAAATAGTTTTGTTAAACGTTCATAGCCAGTTTGTTACAATGCTTCAACAGTTGTGTGAAACGGTCCCTTCCGTAGCGATTAGTAAAAATTTGTAATTTTTTTATCATCATGTCTAGTTCATGTTCTCTTTTCAGTGAAAATAACACACCTTGGAAATAACGTGATCGCCTCCAGACTATTTCAAGATTGAAATTATAGTTAAAAGTTACAGACCGAGGCGTTTTTTTCCGAACAGGCAGTAGAATCATTGGACGAATTCATACACGTCAAAAAGTGATTGTCATCATCCAATTTGGAATAAAAAAAAATTGACTTTGACTCGAATCATGCCTGTGTAACAACCTGGCAGCCTCCCAATCGTATCAATATGAAAGTCTCTACGAGAACGGTGCGGGAGCGACGCACGCCACGCACCGGCCGCAGTGCGCGGGCACTTAGAAACGTCCGCGCTGTCATAATTGAAACATAACATTAGTAGAAAGTGGGCCGCGTGCAATTTGCATGGCAACACTGTGAAATTGAAGCGGGAAAGGAACGGGCACGGTGCGTTCCACTCTGATAACGCGTCACGCGGCGCGGCCGCAGCCGGGTGCTCGGCCTCATGTCACACGGACCGCTCCGATTGATACGGATTATTGTATTTGTTTACAATCGCACGCGAAGAGAAAGCTGTACGCTGTTATTGCTGCAATCGCTCGAGGCTTGGCGGTGGTCGCCTGTGTTCAGGGTCAGGGGAGAGACCATTTCAATGTTCAAAATCGTTCTCATGATGATGGAAAGACTGACGAACCAGCTTCGGATCTAAAATAAACTCGGCGGACGTGGAACCGTTGACGTTCTTTGCCACGTTTGCCTTTTCTTTGTAGATTTGAACCAGAGAACCACCGTAAACTTCTTATTAAACTTTAAAAGCTCTTGTCAATTGAACTCCTTCCACTTATCCTTATTTTCCGCCATCCTCTTCAACTCCTTAAACAATCCGACATTCGACTTTTACTTTAGTTGGTCAATAAAAGCTCTTCTTGGCCTTCCTCTACCCCAGTACATCTAATTTTAAACAGTGTGTTTCGGGTGAGTATTTTTGTTAATGCAACTTATCTAGATTAAGGTGTCTTCTATATATTAAATGGACTTCATTACATTAATACTATTCATTGACTACATGTTCATTTTCTAGAAACTAATAGGAACTATATAAAGCTACTTCGACTGTGTATAGTCAATATGTTCGATTATAGTTTCTTACGACTAATGAACTTTATTATACAGGCTCAATTTCACCATTTAAACGTGCAGTAAGTAGACGATAAGATAGTGACCAAAGGTAAAATTCTAGGAAAGTATTGGTAATTAAATAGGTTGAGGTGTTAATACAGAGAATACGAGGTGAATCATGCGATCGAAGACCTTTAACAGCTTTCATGTCTACATTGTTGAAGTTAACAATTCCCACCTCGTTGGGAACGTAACCTTAGCATTCACAGTGGCGGTCCAGGCGTTCGTTAAAGTCGAGCAGCGGTGGTCGTTAACGGGCAAAATGGAAGGTGGTTGACCGCTTTAGTGACATTTGTTCCCGTAAGCCCCCGTTCTGACGGCGAAATGTATCGATCGCCTGGGACGTTCTCATTAGATTGGTTCACTCGGGTCTCGCTTCAGAACTGCCGGATGGTGTCAGCTAAAAGATAAATTTGACACATGAGCCCGCACTCGGATATCTCGCGTCACTTAATAAGCCTTATAATTTTGTGGTGCAAAGTTCAGTCTCCAACGTTTGATAATGAGTTTCAGCACAGACGTGCAAACGATTGTAATGCTAGTTAACAGCTCAATTACTCCTATGAATACAGTTGATAGTTCGGTCGATACGTTTGTTGCATAATGAAATTGGATTAGACAGAAGGAATGAAGGAATTGAAGTACTTTTAATGACTTTTTTGTCATAAATAGTCATGGGATCATGCAATACGCATGTCATTCGAATATGCAAAAGTGCATCATATATATGCAAATATTATGCACCGCCGCACGCAATTTTTGAAAAAAGAATTATTAGAACACCGTACTGGGCTTCGAATTTGCCGTCATCAGATCATAACACCGCGCAATTATCAGATAGCCGTCATTATTTATGAATAAGGAATTAATACTAATACAAATCATGGTACATGCTATTCAGAACAGTAATGTACGCAATTGTACACAAACTTAAGCGCATACAGTCCGTCTAATCTTAGTTTTTGTGCGTGCAGCGACCACGCAATGCGGAAGCCCGCTCAACGCTCTCCGCGGCTGACAGACAGGCAGTCTCGTAATTTATGTGCTTGTGTGTACGTATGGTTTCACACGCGGCGTTCCACCTCGTATGGCGCTTCCTCATGTGCATGTCCGCATGCGGCTGCGACAGGTACATGTTGCTTCGTTACGTAACCGATGACATTACGAGAGCTGTACGCGATTATACTCGGTTAACAAAATACGTATTACATAAAATTCGTTGGTGTAATATCGGAATTATCGCATTATGGTGTAAAGGTGAGAACAGTACCGTATAAATTGAAGTAAATAAGCTTGCAACTGTGTCTAGTACTAGCTGATACAGCACACGAAGTCTGCTGCTAGATATTTCAAGAACCGCTCAAACGATGGAATAATACATAATTCAGTTTATAAGATTAAGTAGCTCTCCATGCATATGTTTTATTTTTCGTTCAGCCCTTTCACAAAGATACGGACAGAATTTCGCCCCGTACAATTTTATTATACAGATTTTTGGTACTTGGCACCTCACGTTTATGCCTTTTGATTCGGATGGTCGTGTCTCGCGGGATGACCTTTGCGTGAGTCGCTCACACTGAGCGGCTCGGCCGGGGAACTTATAGCGACTAAGTGATTTTTGCGAGCGACGGTCATAAACACGTTTTATTGTTACTCAACGCTCGGTCGTTGGATACGGAGAATTCGCGGAATTTGTTCCTTTTCCATGTTATAGCTCTGATTTACACAACCGTCTGAAATGTCTATTCGTGCTTTATGTGTAATAAAAGTAAATGGAAATCGAACCTAAATACGTGCGTGCGATCTTATGATGATTTTCTGTTTGCTCGTACGCATCAGGTCATCGCTTACAAAGCGTTGTAAACTGACTCCAAAGCTGAAGGTCATGGGTTTGATTCCCATCAAGGACAAAATGTTTGTGCGATGACCAGACACATTTGTTCGGTGTCTGAGTGTTAACTATTTATATACGTATGCCTTTAAATATATATAATTTTGAATTTCAGTCGTCTGGTTACCGTCATACAGACTCTGCCTAGTTTGCACCGTGTGTGAGATGTCCCTGGATATTTATTATTTATTTATTTATTGTTATTCATTTACAGAGTCATAAAAATTGTAAAGGTAATATCGCCATTGCTTCCGAATGCGGGAACGCGTTAAAACGGAGTGCGTCGACACACCGTCGGTCGGCTAATAAGTTTTTTCCTCGGAGACGATCTGGTCGCGTCTGGCGGGACTAGTTGCGGCCGCCGCATCCTATTATAGAGCCTAGTAGGAAGTGCCTGCTACACCCTCGATTACCACAAAGAAATGGACTAGTCGGGGCGTACGCGCACGCCGCCCGCATAGCTAGATTTTTTAAAGCCGCACTTAGTATATGAGTGAATTGAAAAATTGCATTCACAGTACTTTATACTTTACATTCATGTTTATTAATGTTATAAAATCTCGTGGCAAGAATTGTATAAAGCGAGTATAAAAATATACTAACTGAACCGCTTACGAGGAATGGAAACGTATGACTATATATCTAATGTGTGTGTTTCGGATGGGTTGTTGCTTTCTCTGATATTTAAGACGTCTTTGTTGCGTACAATTTCCCTTTGCCGATGCTTATATATAAATGTATTCGCTTTTAAAACTATTTCTGTATTTTGTTTTTTCTTATTCACACGATTCAAATGCTTTTACTAAACTTTAAGGCATGGATGCACAGACCGCGGCCCGCCGGTCGAATACTGGTGGCCCGCCGACAGCAAAAATAATACTCTCGTACATT
>DWHQ01000239.1:0-15795 GCA_018247955.1 Eurytides marcellus marcellus | reverse complement strand
TTATCTTGACTGACGTTGATGCTTTTAGCCTATGCGGCTCTATAAAGCTTCTTCGGATCACCGAATTCGTGGAAATGTTAGTTTCCACGAATTGGATAGACTCCACGTCCTGCGGGGTCAGAGTGTACCCACTACAAGCTTATCTTAGTGTGCAAAACTTCTGTTTGCAAAGAAGGATGACTTTGTTGGCGAAGTTGTTTAGTATAGGCTCTATCCTTTAAACCTAAGCATAATATTAGTTTAATAGCTAAGCAACAGTTTTGGTAGAGAAATTTTAAAGTCTGTATTTATAGCATATCTTAACAACACTTTTTCTTTATTTTCTCAATTAGTAGAGAAAGCATTTATGACAGATACATTTGTATTGTTTTTTAAGAAAGCTGTTTTTATATTAGGGAATAATGTCAATGTGAGAAATATCTAACTAATATGGTTTAAAATTTGAACCCATACTGCAGTTTCAAAAATGTCACAAGTGTTTACGTAACCGGCCTTTTTCTTACAACTTAAAATTGTGTAACAAGAAGATAGCGCGATTATACACGACAAAAGTACAGCTGGAGTTGGTTTCATTTATAAAATTATCAACCGACGCAGCGTCAGTGCGTTAGTTACGTATCCAGTGCTAGCGCGAGAGTTATAATAACAACGGACGCACCGTTGATTGACGTACGGATTTGGGCAGCTAATGTAATTACATATCTTAACGGAATTTTAATAGACAATCGCTCAATCGGCTGGGCGGGTCGCCGCGGCTCGCTTCTGCGCCGTTCATTAAATTTTTAGTTAAACGTCTTAGGCTAGTCGACGGGGAAAAAAAATTACGGTGACGCGTGTGATGGCCTGATGATAGACGCGTGGCTTACTTCGGTCTGGGTAATAGCTCTGGGTTCCAATCCGGTTGTTAATGATGACACAGACTTCTATGATAGTGACATCAGATGTTTTTTATGTCAACTGCTTAAAAGCGAATTTATGGATTTGGTACAAATATATATATAATACTCTATAATTAACATTGCTATTTAAATAATAACTTCATTCTGGAGACTTGATTTTTGTTTTATAAAACGAAATGGCGAAATGACAAGCAAAATAATAAGCGGTACGCTTTTAAATATCAGCGGAGTATTTCAAGGGCAAGAATTCAAAAGTGATTGGTTGCAGGCTGCGCTTCTGATAAAATTAAATCTCTAATCTGCTATTAGGAAAGCTTCAGAAAGTTCGTAATGGAAAAAAGGGGATATGCCCCACGCTATTAACGCGGACTTTGATGGCCTATAGACGACAATGCTTAAATTTTGCCTCAGTACGCATATCCACATAAACTTTCCATACATTCTGTAAGCGGTGAAGCTTAATTTACGTAATATAACTGTTTGAGTGACCATCGACAATTATACGAGAGATAAATCTTAAGTTTTATTGTTATATATTACATATATAGCCATAGTTATAAATATAGGATTAAATCTAAAATGTTGGACTCTGTTCCCCAAAAAGAGGCGTGCTGACTACATTTCACACATATTTTATTATGTCCTAAAGGGGAAAGATATTTTATGTGATGTCAATACATCAAATACTATTTACATGACAAATTAATTCGGAAGAACAAAGTTGTTTTTATTATCAAATGTATATAAAAACGGCCACATTAATGCGACTCTGAGATTTAAAGACCCTAGGCGGGTAAATCATTATTTAGGGATTTTTTGTCACCAATAAAATGAGATTTACATTTAACATATATTAATCATTGCGCTAAGAACGGTAAAAAACGTAAACAAACACATGTTATATCAGTTTTTTATGTATTAGCAATCATTAAAAGACCGAGCTAGAGAAATAATGTACTTTTGATTAATCTTATTACGTGGGAAATCATTGCCCTCCATAGAAAAAAAATTTGGCCATTCATATCATATGCAATTTTTCTATGACATAAAAAACTTTCGAACAACATATGTCATTCATAAAACAAGTGAATTTAGTATCAATTACAAACCGTTAACGCATATTTTTGTTTAAACATTAAATTGTATCAATTGCTATGTTCCGGCAAAGTAAACATAATTGCAAACTACTACCTGAGCTCGCCTTCCTGGAATTCGGTAATAGCCAACTAAATAATCCTCTTTCACGGAATTTGCAAACTGCAAAGATAACTTGATAACGCCGAAGCGCAAGGGTTGGCAACTATACAATTTAAATAGTTAGATTCCACTTCATGGAATTCCCGACAACGTTGAAAGTGCCTAAAAACAAACTGTTTGATATTTAAATATTTTTAAAACTTCAAGAAAATGGTAAATGGCTCAATGAGTTTTAAGCACAGTCATGAAGATATTTTCATCTTGAACACTGTTAACATAATAATAATAATATTATAAAAAAAAATTAAGTAGCATGCTATGTTTTTATACTCTCTGTATACCACATTAGCATGACTCCTAAATCTGCGGCAGACTCCCTACCTAGTCTCAAGACCGTATAAAGAGCTAATGTTATTAGCACTAATATGCGTTAAATGCTACACAGATAGAGGTAAATCTCTTTGGAAACGCCTTCTGCGAAACTAGCTTACCGGTGCTATTTATTATTTACTTATCTTATCTTATCTTGACTGACGTTGATGCTTTTAGCCTATGCGGCTCTATAAAGCTTCATCGGATCACCGAATTCGTGGAAATGCTACTTTCCACGTATTGGATAGACCCCATGCTGATATTTACTGCAAATCAATAATGTGTACCGGGTATAGGAATTTATGACTATATATCTTTGGACAAAATGCGAAACGCAGAGCTAAGCAGAAATTTCAACTGTTCAGTTAATTAAAACATTGAGTCTATCATCAAATGTATGTTGTATGTATGATCACTAAACCTTGTGAATATTTCGCTATATCATACATATATAGGTATTTCAAACTAAAAAAAGTGAAATGCACGCCCATCCCTATCCACCTCGACTGATTTCCCGGAGTCGCCGAACGATTACCAATTTCGTCGGCTAGCGCGGCGTCACAAAGTCTGTCGAATGCCAAAGCCCGTCCCTGCGCCGGAAAGGATTACTGCGGCGTTTTTTGCAGATTACGCGAGACAAGGGTGCCTATTTACCTGCGATCAATGGTGGAACATCATCACCTCGCTCGGGAACCCATTTTCTGTTCTCTGTTTACCTCTTCCCCTGTTATTCTTTACCATCTATACCGGCTTGCGTGTGCCCGATAATATTGGGAGTTTGTTTATGTTTCATCTCTAAAAAGTAACGAAAATAATTCCGCTACTGTAAGATTACAATATGTTTTATCTGTGTTTATAAAAAAACAAAGTTTGTAAAGACTGCAAATATATAAACAATACTGCAGAGTTTCTTATCAGTTCTTCTACGAATATTTCTAAGTTATTTACCACGCATAGTTTGAGACATTTCAATAGTAGTTGAGATCTAGAAATAAGTCTACGACGACTTTAAAAAAAGATAAAAATATGCGATTATTTAAAGATATGGAAGAGTGTTAGTCTTTAAAAAAAATCTTGCAAAACATGATCATTATGATCGATGGTATTATTTAGAACTTATAATATTTTTTTTTTTCAAAGGAAAGCTAAAATAACCACGTTATTAACTATTGCAAATAATAGTTTTAAAACTAATTGCTCATTCCATTCATTTTCTAAGCCAAAAACTACAACCAAATCGTTTTTGTAAACTCCACAAATTTTAACAATAATGTAACTGTTTACTCTACAAATATATTCAACGGCGTATATATTTATCTGTAAAGGAATAAAATTATCCTTACGCTTTACCGCTACAATCGACATTAGAGTCAACCGTGTTCTGTTGATCCTATCCTGTTGATAAGTATATCGGGCCTAATGAAAAGACAAAATATTCGTAGGTACAAATGACAGGGAGATACCAACCAATTACTGCACTCGTGCAGTTGTTTATCAGTCAGGCTTACTCATCTTAGCGTTCAATTCACACCATCATCTCACAAGTGTCAGGAGGAGAGACGTTGGCGTTATTTTTTAACCACCGTACTGAATCTTAGGAGGCCGCGGGGCTATATCAGATAATTTAAAAATGTAATAAGCTAAAGAGCAATGTTTAGTTAATTATTGCTCTAGCCATTTCATTTAACCAGGACTATTTTTAGTTATTTATAGTTAGTCTGCCGCTATAAATTACTTTTAGCCAGGAAATAATTTTATTAGCTAGTTAACAATTAAGGATTTACCTTAATTCTTTATGGGATATGCGATATTACTAAGTCAAATCACCACACAAAGCAATCTACCTTTCAAACTAGACTGGCAAAATTCAATTATACGGTAATACAATTTAAGAACAAAAGCGACGTTACAAATTTATGAGAAGTGATATAATATAGAAAAATTTCATATATTTCTCTTGACTAGAAGGCGTGACATTTGTCAGAAAAATTGTTCTCACTGACATCTTAGCATACATTTTTCATGTTGTTAATCACGTGAACGCCACATCGTGATACTACAAGAAAAAACACCATAGCACAATGAACCAAACACTGGCCTCCTTTATTAACAAAGTGGGAACGCAGCTAAACTTCTGGGAATCATGAGAAACGCTCATGCGTGTGACTTAAGCCGGTCGTTGCAACGCCGGTCGTTTTGTTGGCTATCGGGCGATGTCGAACGTCGGCTTGCATCAAAGAAGCCCCTACGGACCGATGCGCCCGCGCCGGTGACTCGGCGTTTTGCCCACAGAGCCTGCGGAGCTTTACTGTAGAAATTTTCCTCATGCCTTTGACTTGTTTCGATTAAAAAATATATCGGAATCATTAAGGGTGAGCGTGGACATATGATAGGCACGTCACCGGATTGAAATGTTCGAGGCGTCGTTTAAATATTTCAGAGCACTATTTTTTTTTTAGTTCGTTAGTTGTATTGTGAGTTGTAAGAAATGTAACCGCCTATTTCTTATTTTTATATACAAACACTCGTTTTATTTAATCGGTCAAATATGGCGATGGTTCATAAAAATGTTTACTAGTTGCACTGTACTATTAAAAAAGTATAAATCATACTTTTAATTAATAATTAATCAGACCTTAACTGTAGATTGTCTAACCTTTATTAATAATATGCTGACTTTTCTATTTTAAATTATGTATTCGTCTCATCCGACATCAAACAGATGTTATACCAACACGGATTAATCTTCGTAAATCGTCAGCTAGGTTTACCTACTACTACATAGTACAAAACAGTTACCAAACAATCAAAATACCTCAATTTTATAAATATTAGATGATCAATATAACAATGTTTATTAAAAGGGAGCAAACTATAAGCGATCATTAGCTATAATTTAATACGACCCACTTTATCTACCTGATCCGGCTAACATCCGTTCGGAAATCCTTACAAAATAATCGGCGACTTCCTACCGTTACACCAAACGCTTTATAACGCGCCATTTGAAAAACTACGTGATCTTTTATTATTAGTAATCTCCTACGTAAAATCCGGAGAGGGTTAAACTCGAACGTCGGTTTCCGTCGTTTTACGATAGTAATCGAAGTCACGGGGTTGGTTCTTTGATATTTTTACTACACTTCATTCTTTTAATGTCTACATAAAAATCTATAAATACGCTCGGCAGTAAACAAAACTTGTTTTTCCCTCGTACGTTTTTATGTCGTACTACTATACTAATATTGTCGTAAATTTTTTCGTTCATCAAGGATCTTATTAACTTCACTCCACGATTCTGTATAATCCCGTCAATAAAATACTAATAAGCTATATCCTCAATTCTTAAAAATATTATTTATTTAAAGGTTTGTTTGCTCTTTTTTATGGGGTGAATAGTGTTGATAATCGGTGACCAATACTAATAGCGGTTGACGTAACCAGACGTTACATGAAGTTAGAAAAAAAATTCTGGAGGGACGTAGAGTACTACGAGTAGACTTCAGGAAGTATTCCTGATACGAGCTAGCCTTTGTCCAGGTGTTATGAAAAATTTTTATATACCTCGTATAATTTATATTACTTTAGAAATTGTTTTGGAATATTTCTTAATTCCTACGACATTTTCACAAGATCCCAGATTTTAAAAATTTTGAGCTACTAAATTATTATTTGTAAACCAAAGAATTCAATATTTAACACTATCTGTTTGTATCCGATTATACACGTACAAAAACTGAACTTGTAAAAGCATAGATTCAAACTGACTTTAAGCCTCAGCTTAAGTGAAGGTTTAATGTCTAATCAATTTGTGGTAATTGGTATCAATTATGGCATTAGTTATCTGCCTATTAGTGCGTAATTAACAGTTGTCATCTAAACAATCACACTTATTTATAGCTATGAATTTTTTCCTTATATTCAGACTGCATAATCAAACGATAGTAACACATATGTAAATGCGAAACTTAATCATATATAGTTAAAATGAAAAGGAAGTGGTTTTTTTATTAGGATTTTTTTAAATTCAAACTTTTTCCATTTCTGAAAATAGGTCATAACATACCAGCCGTACATTCCGGTGGATGGGATTGTCGGCCATTTTGTCGTGAACGTCAAACGCGTGCACGTGCAAAGCCACGGTGTAATCTTTCAGCCAGTAACCGAACCCCGCCCTCGGTCTCACGGCTGAAGCGGCAAAAAACACCGGTAACTCTACACCTACGGGGGCACGATATTGTATGTATGTAGCTGTGGCGGGGAGCATGTAGTTTACCGATGTATACCTACATTTGCCATAAACATATATTCATTTGTGCTATATAAGATATAAACAAAATTGACATATCATAACAGAACCATTAACATTATCAATTGCTACATTGTCACAACAAATAACTTAGGAATACTGTATATATAATGTTAATTCATAGTAATAAAAAATGTTGTCACAGTAACAATATATTAAGTATTTATTTCAATATTTGGACAACTATATAAGATATTCCGCTTTTAATAAGCCTCTTATCGCATGTAAAGTCAATCGAATGGGGTTTCATTGAAATTGCACGGTGTAAATTCATTAAATATAAATAAATTATAAGATCACAAACTCTTTGTGTTCACCGCGTGTTTGTTCCACTGTTAATTATATTAATCGCACACACAAAAGACAGACCGCTGACAAAATGCTCACCACTATTGATATAACAACAATATAATGCATTTAAAACCTATCCAGCGTTACTGGAACCGCGAATCAGCGTCGGTACCGACAAAAGTGTATTAGGGAAGGGTAGACGCGCTAAGCATCACGGCTCTTATTAAATAGTTAGAATCATAAAGAGCTATAGTGAATTGTACACTTGTAAACGCGCTTTGTTAAACGGCGCCTGTTATTGTGATCAGATAATACAACTTGTAAGGAATGTTTTTTAGGAATCCGCCATTCATGAATCTGTTAGACGCGTCGACATTGTGGCGAAAGCCCTGTTAATGTAACCTGTTGCATCTTTGAATAACGGAATGAATTCAATGAGATTAAAGACATTATGCTTTGAGGTGAGCTAGTTTATGGACAACTGTGCTTTACGGAAAGCAGTTTTTTTGTTTACCTTTAAACTGTTTTGAATATTCCTTGACTTTTATTAAGTCGCTTTTATTTTTTTTATTTAAATACACTCGCACGTGCCCTATAAAGTTAGTGTTTTTCAGGCTATTATTTAATTTTAAACTTAGAACAACTTAATATTAAATAAGTAAAAGGTTTGAATTGTAAAACAAAATATATTTGTTTGTATATATGTATTTTTGTCAAAGTATTTCCCATAAGGTATTGATAGTATAGCAATAATTCGAGAAGCCCTAGAAGTCAATGTAATAATTTTGCTAAAAATAAATAAAGAATATTTTGTATATTACTTATAAACCAGAACAACAGTTCGTGATCTTTAATGTTCCGATATTGCCTATAACGTCTCACTTATTTTTAGGTAATAAATAGACTTAGATAACTTTCTAATTGTTAAGCTCCTTCTTTGCACAAGCCTTGCTAAATGGCTAACTATGTTAACCATAACCAAATAACTTTTATATTATTTTATATATTACTTTTTCAAGCCATTTACTATGCACGATCTCATTATAAAATTTAATTTCCATATTTTAATGGCCGTTTATTACTTCGATCCTAACTGATGCCCATCGCAGCGTTGGTATTCAATGTGGCTATCACATACGTCAGGGCCGAAACTCGGTGGACGCACACAACAGCGTAACACATAGCAGAGTCGGTACGCAGTAATCCGATCTGCGTATGTACTCGCGTACGTACGGGGCTATGTGAACGCACACTGCGACGATGTCCGTGCACGGTACGCGGATGAGATTGTGTGAGTGCCGCGATGCGAGGAAGCTGCGCGTGAGATTTCCCCGCACGCAGCTGCGGCGGCCAGGTGCGCGCTCCCCTGTCGCGGAACTTGCCCCTCCCCGCGGCCCCAACCGCTCCCGTGTACAGTCGGGCGCAACTTCTTGTCAGCACTGGCGTTGAGATTCTATCCAATTCGTGGAATCTAGCATATCCACGAATTGGGTGATCCGATGAAGCTTTATAGAGCCGCATAGGCTAAAAGCATCAAAGTCAGTCAAGATAACATAAGACTGGCATTGATAATTTCAACCTATGCGGCTCTTAAACCATCACCGAACCCTGGAAATGCTAAGTTTCCACCAGTTTGATCAAGGGTGACTGTTAATGTCCATTTATTAGCTTAATACGCTTCGATCTCTTGGAAACTCGCCTTTTACACGGATCCTGTACCCTTAGCTTTTATAATCTGAAAGATGAAGATATTTACAATTTATTATTTTTAAGCAAATTTTCCTTATATTTTGCTAAGAATTTGACTTTATAATAACCATTTAAAATTTTAATCTTTCAGATATTTCCGTTCTGTTACTCTCTTCAATTTAAAAAAAAGAATCTATGGTTATAAACACGCTAGTATTTTAAGGTATAGTTATTCCCTATTTAAAAGACATATTTATTGAAGGTATGCTACACCTTTTAATTCTATTTCATACATGCAAAGAACATTGTTAAATTTTATAAAACTTACAAATCAACAGTCTACAAAAAATACGCAGTATGAATAAATATAAAACCAATTCGTTCACGACTGTACCTAACTACCCCATCGAAATCTGTGAATGCTTGCACAAACCCGCTTCCATGACATAAACAGTCCATCAAGTATCGTATTTATTCCACTCGGTGTGGGACGGATTGGAGTCGGAACTTTATGCGCGCGGCCCTTATGGGGCCCGTCCCCGCGAGTAATTATCCTACATGTTTTTATATCTGATTTTTAGTGTATTATTATTTACGGTTTTGGACAGCAGCGTACTTGCTGGAGTTATTTGAATTTCTACTTTGGTAGGTTATGTTTTGTTGAGTTTATTATGTCCCCGGATTTTGATGATATAAACATTGAATATCTTCGTGACAATTCAGACAGAAATCTGTTATTTCTAGTCTTTTTCTATCTTTCTCTATCTTTTTTTATATATTAGTAACAGATTTTATATCACCTTAAACTATTATTATTCGCCTTGAAACATATTTATTAAAGTAAATGACCTGACTAATCAAATTAAATAAAAAATCTATATAGATTTTTTACACAACTAAATCTTGAAAGTCTATAATACAATTATTATCTGACTTGACACAATTCCGAGAACATGGATGTTAGATAATTTTCAAAACATTGAAATCGCCTCCATCAAATAATATAATTTGATATTGTGGACTAGTACATTTGATTTTATCGATACCCATTTTATTTTCGTTGCAGATATGATAATTAATAAGTTCTCACAATTCGATAAATTATCCTAATTTCGGATAAGCTTTCTCCTTAAAAAATGTAAAATTTTAGCCGTTTTGAATATCACTACAACGAGATTAGTATGGTGAATCGCGTACATGTCTAAGTAATAAAAGCGCAGCCTTGATTTGAATATAAGTATTCTTAAAGGGATCTTTTTAAAGCGCACGTGCGGCTGCCGTTGTTGTGTTAAACTGTTTGAATCAAACCATCCCTAAGTCCTGTTATTCAAATATAAATTTTAATAGAAATGTTAAATTGTTACATACACTATCTATACTACAGTCAAATTGTAGGGTAGGGCAAAACTGTGTAGAAAATCTTCACCAATATCTACAGAGTAGATTTAAATTATAAAGGTTGCAATTATGTCTGTATATTTATTACTTGAAATATTGAGAAAAAGAAGACGAGTGTCAATGAAAGTCCTTAAAACCACAAAATTTGTTGCCAAATTAAAAAAAAAACTGAAGTAGAAGTATGCTTATCTCAATCGGTTTAGTATCTCTTGAGCTATTTACCAAGAAATGCCAGAAAATATGTGCTTGATCAGTTAGTGCTATAATACATTTGCAGATGTTTAAATCATGTCTGTATGTTCGTTACGTAAAAAATTAAAATCTAAAGTATGTTTTATCTCAATAAGTTCGAGGTATTAGAAATATGAAACGAATACGGCACGACGTATAAATTTGCAATGAATATCACGTAATTTTTCATGCAAAACATTTATAAGTCGATGTCATTTTCATATAAATGATGTCAAAGGAAATTTAAAACTGCACGTTACATTACTGCAGTCGAGGTTTATTTTGGTGAGACATTAGCGTAATTTTGGTAAGACACATACCGCACCGGTTTGTCTAATTCTCTCGACGATTAGGAGCGTGTGAGTGTCCACGGTTGCGTCGCTGTCCCATGCCGATTCTGAGGGCATTTACAATTCACGTGACGACTTCAAATTAATCTGATAAAGCTCTTAAGTAATTTACTAAAATAAATACATGAAATTGAAAATTGCAAAATTCAATGTTGATGTATTTATTTTAATATAGTGACGAGACTAGCAGACTAGTCTTGATGGTAAACGACACGCCTGCCCATAATAACATAGTGCCATTCAGAACCTGAGTAAATTTATTGATTTTATTTTTATTTATTAATTAAAGACGTTATATCTCTATGCCCAGCAATTACGCTGGCAGCAGTCAATCGTACCACTTACTATTATTCCGTTTGCGTTATGCCAATATTTTTCTCTATGAAGCTCTAGTGTTCCCTAGATAAGTACGCAAAAGATATAGACGGAGAGCCGTTTCCGCCGCTATTTTATACATAAGTATATTAATTTATACAATAATATTTGTTGAGTCATCGTTTATTCGTTGTTTCACACATAGTCATTCATAGTCGTAGTATTGCGTGTAGAGTGAGTGAGAGAGAGGAGTGAATTTCTGCCGATTTTTATTTCTAACGATTAGTAATCGGAATGGAAGCATGTGTGATATATTTACAATAAATATTTAGTAATAATAAGAGCCATTAAATGAGCATAGTGTTATTCAAATTCTATTTTATAAAACGAGAAAGCCCGCCCGGTTTCTAATGGGAAGCGGAATTTTTCCCAAAATTTAAAAATGCTTTATCTCAAATGTTTCGGTAGTCTTTAAAATGTCTATATTATGGTAATAGGACTGTATAAGTATAATTTATATTCATAGGTTGATATCTTGTCTTGTCTCAGCACAAAGTTTTACTATCGCTATTATTAATAAATGAACAAATATAGAAGTATAATAGTCTTAGAAACGCACGGTGACCGATAAACATAAGGTGTACCTTATCTTTATCGTGTATCATCATGTTATTTATCAATAAAAATATAATCATGTTTTTTATTGGAATAGGCTAATGAAACAGCTTCAAATTGACATTTTTAAATTTTACATAAAGAATAAATCTGAGGCTGTCTCTAAAAAGAGAAAAGATTCATCAGTACAAGCTACAAGGGTTCAAAACCAACTATATGGAGTAACCCTTCAAACCCACTAGTCTCAATACAAACGATGCTGTCGACTGTAAAATCGTACGGACTAAAAGCTAGCTGTATAGCGAGGAAACATCGGAGGCAACATCGATGCGACGACGACGCGGGCGCACGGCAATTTGCCGCATTTCACGGCGGTCCCGCGGGTCACGGCGCGGGGTCACGCCCCGCCGTCACGCCGCCCGCTTTCCATCACCTCACGGATCGAAAGCCGCCAGCTTTGTGACACGATTGCCAATCGACACTCTTGTCCCGACCAAATCGTTTGTTTATAAACAGCTAGCATCCAAATACATACACATATGCATACGAACATGCAGCTTTAACTTGCATGTGATGTCACGACTACAAAACTAAACTAAAATGTTCATTTCACCTAATGAAGATTTTATGTTAAACATTCACCTGGCATAACTTTACATAAATTTATATTCTTCTACAAGACGTTTAGTAGAAATCTGAATAAACTGAATTAATCGCAATGATTTGGTTAAAGGTTAGAGGTCAAAGTTATCGCCTATGTTGACCCATTTCTCTTACACAGTTTCATCTACTGGATCGGATTTGAGTATTTTATTATAGTTTGGTACACAGATCTTCTTCAAATAAGTTTCCTGCTTGTATTAATGTATGCGCGTGTAATCACGTGCCTGCTCGCGAGAATAAAGCAAGCCACAGCCAAGAAAACTAAAGGTGGGTTATTGAGTGCCAAATAAGCTGCAAGAAAGCTCGTTGAGTATACAGAGGTTTTAATTAGAGTACCATACTAGTAAACAATTTCCGAACCAGTCAAGTTCTCGCTGCTGTCATATTTGGGCTAATGGTGTAAAGTTCGTTTTATTTTATCCAGATTCGGTACGACTGTGTGTAAACAGGTTTCTCGGCTTACTTATAGGGGATAATTAAAATAGGCGCAAAACTATCAGACTCTCTTTCTAAAGAATAGTCCTTCCAAAGAAAAATCTAAACACCTCATTTTTCGAGAAATCCACCACCCATGATACTATATATCCGTGAATAAAATCTAACTTTATTTGTTACGATGCTTTTAAACATTCTAAGACAGCAAAACCTTATTCATTGTTATTAACATGGCGTTCTATGTTGCGATTCAAACGTTAAGTATAACTTCATCATTTAAATTCATCAGTACTTCATTCATTTAAAAGAAAAATATATGCTCGAGCAAGTCGAATCCAAATACCGACACCGGGACAGCAAATTCTGTTGCGCCTTTGGAAAAATGAAACATCAATATTAAGTGAGTACGTAATCTGCATAGCAATCCATGTAGGAAGAAGAGCAGCGAGTTGTTCTTATAGACAAATCATCATCGTAGTTCCACCCAGCAGCTTGTGCGTCTTATTAAGGTTAGATTAAATGCTGATGAATTCACCGAAAACTCAACCAAAGGTGAGGAAATAAAATTTTTCAATGTGTTGAGCTACGAGTATTCACATAGGTGACAATTTTTTATTTATTTAGAATGCAAGTATAAGTTCCTTTTAAATAAAGGTTCGAAAAGGTAGCAAACCGATATAAGTAATAATAACATAATCGGATGTCCGTATAAAACTGCGCTAACGGCATCGCCCGATGACCAACCTAGTAATTCCGAGCGGCCATTTTTCCACAGATGAGCGCGCGAACGCGCCCGTGACTTCCGTTTCCGGCGGCGCGCCTGCGCAGCATCCGCGGGAGCAGCAGACCGCTACGTCCTATATTATCGGCGCATGTACGTACTGCGAACCACTTTTCATCGTGTTCAGTTTTAATTTACATAGCTAGTTTAATTTAAAAGTAATAAACATCAATATGTACAATCGTAAATACAATACATATATTTAAAATATATTCTTTGAGCAATTATAGGGATATAGATGCTCACAAATTTTAGATAGATTATTAACAGAAATAAAAGTACAAAATGTCATTTTATTGTTGCTGACGTATAGCCCCTGCCTATCACTTTCTGCAATTTCATAAATAAAGCAAACCTCACAAAATCACACAGCATATAGCTTACATTTCTTAATTTTTTTTTTTTTTAGGAAGGTGAGTTGATGTTAAACGAACCGCTTGCCCATTACAACATAGAACTGCGACAGTATTTTAAACTAAACCAGTCCAATATTCTTGGCACTGCCCTTAAAACCCAGATAGTAGTAACTTATATATTACTGCTTTGTGAAAAAGTGACAACCAATACAGTAGCCTCAGCGGACTCAAAGTCCTACTTATTGATTTATCACCACCCACAATCTCTATCACTTACAATCCTTTGAACTCGTAGCCTCCCGTATATATTCACCTATATACATAAAGCGCAGTCATTAATAATAGTTTAGCGCAGACGTTAGTTCGTGGCCAATATTGTAGGCGGCTCATTGTCTTCCACGCCATACATCACGGCACCGGCGTAGCACTGATTGCGAATCAGCGTTAAATCTCATGCACGTCCAAGTGACGTGGTGAGACGACGCCGCACGTCGGATGCGCCCCTATTAGGCCGTCGCATCGGCCGCTTGATGCTTCCGCCGACTAAGACGGAAGGCTGAGCGGTCGCGACAACCCTAATTACGTCACGAATTGAATAACTATTGCGTATAACAACTGTGGCATATCCATGCGATATTGTATCGCAAGTGTAGTCAGAAAGAGAACTTTTCAACACGGTATCATTTTGAGCTACTTTACTCAATGGACTACTGTGTGTGAATGTTTCTTATTTTGTTGTTTCCCATTCTGTTCCCAAAACTTATTTTTCAACAGATTGAGGAAACGTAAAAGGCTTTATTCGATTAATGTAATCTATTATTTTGATATGATTAAACAAGATTATTGATTTTATATCTAAACCAAACATATAAATGTTACACGTTTAATACTAATGAATAGCGTAGAGTATTTAACTAGTTCGTTAGCATATAGAACTAGTATTATTTCTGTCATAAAACCTCAACGGACGGGAAAAGAACCTGGACATAGGCCTTCCCCAAGGATTTCCATGGCTGTCGGTTTAGTGCTATTCGCATCCAACGGCTTCCTGCGATCTTCACCAGATCAACGGTCCACCTTATGGGAAGCCTGCCAACACTTCACTTCGAATCTTATATGCTTAACAATAAAAGTTATTGCAATAAATTTAAGTTTTAGATTGCTACAGAGTGGAAAACTTCAAAATAAGTTGAGAAACTTCTGTGTTTAAACATTTTAGTTCATAAGCTTATCTTTACGTGAATACTGAAGTTGCAAGTAATGTCTACATAGTTAATTATTAATCAAACGTCCATGGCGTCGGTAACGGTTAGCGACGTTGATAGATAATGTAATTCGAGGTCATAGAGAAGAGAGTGCTAGTATGTACAAAGTGAAATTAGTCATGGAAACTGCAATGCATTGGCTTGATCAATAACTTACATGATCAACAAATATATTTTGTCTCAAATCAATGTTACGTTAAAAAAAATATCCAAATCACCAATGACCATTTTTTGTGGAGACAAACGAGCAAGCAGTTTATTTGACGGTAATCTATCAGTGCAACATGAAAGGACTTGTAATCTAGCATTTGTTTTGCGATTCAAAAGCCACAACCGGCAGGCTTAAAATGCAGTGCACACCAATAGATGGCGCCATTTCGCAGAATTAGTGGGTTCTATCACTCGACAACTATCAGGTGATAATTTTTGGGTAGGACATAGTTCATTTATCAAACAATGTATTTACTAATGTGACGACAATAGCGTGTGTTTTGTCTACTTTTGTTTAAAGATGTTTAATTTTGAGTCTTACGAATTTCAGTCATTATAAAATCCTTTAGATTTTTATTTAGATTTTTATTTAGAAAAAAAATCAACAATCTATATAAGAATAACATAGACCGATAGAT